>VZRF01011877.1:371650-394569 GCA_013396875.1 Vireo altiloquus
CGCTCGCCCGGCCCGTGCGTCCCCCTTGCGTCCCATCATCCCCGCCAGCAACGCTCCAGCTCGCGTTGCTGCCAGCGTTGCCCGTGTGGCAGAGAGTCAGCCCCAAAAATATTTAGTATTGAGGGGGGATTGGGGATTGCACAAACACCACGGAATTGTTATTTTGAAAAAAAAAAAAAAACCGACCTAACAGGGGTCGTGTGTCTCCCACAGGCTGCGGAGGTGAAACAGACTGCGGAAAGGATCTTGCTCTTCTCTCCACAAGAGGAGTTGAGGAAGTCAGAGCCATCCTGCTGGAGAGCTTTCCTTTCATCTTACTTCATCCCCATTCCTGCTGTCTCTGGATGGTTTGCCGTAGCCACAGCACTCTGACCTGACACGTCCGTGTTGCAGTGCCTTCTCTGCGCCGATGCCGATGCCAAGCCTCCCTCTGATGCAAGTTGGAAACTTCACTGAAGCCCACGGACCAGCAGTGAATAATGTCAGCCAGAGATCTGGCTCATGGAGTTTTTTAAGCTTTTGAGCTAGCAAGGCCAAAGGGTAAACAAGCGGTGTTTTAGGGTCCCCGTGGATACCTAAACCACAGAAGATTAAGAACAGAACAGCCGGGGCTTTGCCAAAGACCCGGCCAAAAGAAAGGCTGTGCAGAGGCGTGCGGGATGACAGAGCAAGCTCGCTGAGCTTCCCAAAACCAGCTGCGCTCCAGCTTTCCAAGCTGCACGAGTCCGCCCCAAGCCCCAGGAGCACTCGCCTTGCCTGCAAGTACGAGTCATGTTATCCAGATGTTGGAAATCTTGCTTCAAGCACATGTGACCCACTGTATTTGGAACAAGCCACCCCTGCCAGTTCACTCTTTACTTGTTTCCAAGTGTGTGAATTCCTCTTTTAGCCTGTGGTTTCTGCTGAAGGAGCAGATAAATCATGGCTATTTTGCTGGAATGGCTGGATGTGAGGGAGATAGGCACGTAGGAAGTACAGGGCAGTGGCTTGTGGCCATTTGCCTGTGTTTGGCTTCGTTCACGCAAGGCCTGGAGCCTCCTTCCTCTGTTCCCAGAACTCATTAGCTGATGCTTGGCTCTCTCCTCACCCTCCTCCAGCACCACAGTGCTGTATAAACCTTGGCCCGGGGTGCCCAGGTGTGCACACCCAAACCCTCAGGAAAGCAGCCTCCCGAGCTGATATCTTTCTGACGTCCCAGGAGCTGGATGGGGCATCAGCAGCTTGCCAATGCCGAAACAAAGACCACGTTGCAGCAGTGGGAGGGGACGACTCATGCTCTTGGCTGCACCAAGGGACTCAGGCTAGCCTCAAACCTCTGCCCCAACCCCAGCTGAGTCTCCTGCCGCCTCTGGGTGTTGGTTCCGCGTCTGGAGCGGACACAGCTTGTCCTCGGTCTCCATCTCACCTGTCTGGAGTCGAGATCACTTGCACGAGGACCTCCTTTATGCTGGCTTCTTGTGCCTGGGGGCTGGGGCAGCAGGGAAACTGGAAGGACCGGGGAGAAACCACCTTCCATCATTTAAAGCAGAACTCTTAAAGAAATACGGCTTCAAAGTAACCCAGCTCTAGAAGCAGAAGTTTTCACGTGGATGGTCGATGCGCAGATGAACACAAGTTCACTGCCAAGGTTTACTGCGGAGAAAGTAGTAAACAGAACAGCTTACAGCACCTTTGGGGTTATACGGTTCCCTTCTTCATCTCCAGCACTTGCAGATTATTTCCCCACATGTTGTTCCTTAACACCACCAATTCTCACTTTCTTTTTGGCCCAGGCCGGTCAGGAAGATCTCAGGGAAACGGTGCCAAACTGAACTCAGCGTATTTATGAGGAGTGAGCAGTTGGAACAGAAAGTCACCCTTGGTGTGACCTGGCTGTGAGCCTGACCCTGCCCGTGAGTCCTCAGGAATGCTGCAGCAGAAAGGTAGTGCCTGGGGGGGAAAATCCTTCAGGGCTGTGGTGAGGTGACCTCAGGATCAGAGTCAAACAGCAGCTTGCTGGCCACACAGGCTGCCTTTTGCATAGACTACAGAGGGTCAGGAGGGCTTTGTTGCTTGATAAATCCGGTTCATGTCCAGGACACCTCTGCCCAACAGCTGTGAGCCAGCCTGTTTTTTTCAGGATGCTCAGTGATTGCCAACATTTTGTCTGGGAAAAATGAAACTTGGGTGTGTCTGTGTGTGTGTGGCTGAAATGCTGATTAATTAAATCTTCTTTCTGACTCGGGTCTGGGATTGCCCTTCTGCCAAATGATCCAGAAGCAGCACGGAAGGGGAGAGCTCCGCAGCACTGGCACCAACCAGCGCTTCCAGACACCCTGAGCTGTGCAAACCCAAGGACGGGTGATGCTGATGGGAAGCCTTGAGCCGGGGCAGCTTGCTGGAAAATATTTTTCTTCTCCCCTCACAGGATATGGACCACACATGGAAGTCTCATGCTTTGTAAAAGGAAAGAGAAACTAGAGGGACTCCAGCAGTTATACAACATGCAGGAGCTGTTTGAGAGCTGCCTCCTGAAGGATTAGCTACAAATCCATGTTCCCTTTACAGCTGTAGCCTTGTGTCTGTGCTCATCCTGTAAAGCAGTGTAGAAATGAATAAATAAAAAGGACAGCATTAAGTAACGCAAGAACTCTCGTGTCCATGTGGTATTGCCTGCATCATCCAGATGGAAACTATCTGTCTAGACAAATCTGGGAATTATGCAAGCTCGGAATTCCTGAATAGCCCTTCCTTTCCAACATCATGAAACATTTGCAGTACCCACTGAAAATGAACGCAGAAAATCGCGGGGGGAAAACGCCTTCAATTCCAACGACCAGGAAACCTAAATGCTAGCAGTATGTTGGATGAGAGAAGGTGTAAATGCGGGAATGTGGAGCGACGTCCCTGCTGTGCGCACGCCGATGCATCGGCTGCCCCGAGGAGCCGGGATCATCCCTGGTACTCACTCCTGTCTCGGCAGAAGCGGAGCAGGCCCTGGTGTGCTTCCTGTGGTTCTCTGCTGCCCGATGCCCTGGACAAGGCACAGAGCCGCTTGCTTCCACTCTTCCAGAGCTCTTTGTTTCCACGGTGCTCAGACAAGCAGAAGGAATGAAAACAAAGAGGGGAAGATGGGCTGTCCTGGTTCAAGCCACCACAGAATAAAAATAAATCACTCTTGGCCTGGGAGAGCAAAAAAAAAAGCAGGACAGAAAACATGGAAATCCCACTCCGGCCCGGAAGCCGCAGCTGGCTCTGAGCAGCGCCCAGGGATCACCAGGGCTGGGAGTTTTGTACAACTCTAGAGTTGTAGTGACCCTTTTTGGTATTCTTGGGAAACGACGGCCCAGCCAGAGGAGACATAAGAAGGGAGCAGGCAGGAACTCTCTCTGCAGAGCAGTGCAGCCCAGGAAAAGGGTAACACATTTCTCAGTAGTATGTGAAGAATAATCATTTTTTTTTAAAGCACAGGTCATGATCCAGCAGCCATCCAGTTTGTGACAGTTTTGTCACTGACTCCAGGGGGACAGGATCAAACCCTCCGAGGGTGCATCCAAAGAGAAACATCACTTGTGTTCAGTTTGGGGTCGCTTGGGAGGAAAAGGACTGTTTATCAGTCCAGCCTGGCCCCTTCAGTACTGCAAAGGGGAGAGAGAGAAAGAGAGAGTATCGTGTCAATTCTGTCCTCCCAGCCCTAGGAGAGAAAGAGCAAAGAGCAATTGGAAGGACAAGTAATAAAACAACTGCTTGTACCACTGTTTAGGGGCAATCAGGGCAATATTTATGCAGGGCCAGCGGGCTGCAGCAGGACATCGCGCCCAAGCCACCGTGGGATCAGCAGCCCGGAAAGCAGATGTGCCAATTTCCTGTCCTTGATGATGATGGGCCCTAATTACGCCAGAGCTGTGGCAATGTCCTTTCTTGTGCGTGACCCCTAATTTGGTTTCACGAAGTCATCTGCGCCAGGTTCTTCCGGCTGCGAGGCCGGGACGAGTGACAGTCGCGAAGAGCAGTGTGCTCTGTGTGCTCAAACACCTGGCCCACGCTCTGAACAAGCAAAATGCAACTGGGAACAAACAAAATTCAGGCAACCCACTGGGATTTGGGACAGTTGCTTGGCTTGTTTTACCTCTTGCAGGTTATCATGCCTGCTGGCAAGGAGCTGTGTGCTGGGGGGGAACATTCCAAGACAGGTGTAGGCACTCAGCAGAGACCAGCACTTAAGAGACTGTTCATTTGTGGGGAGATGAATTTTGGAACTGGGGGGAAAACACACTCCCCTTTGCTTTTCTCACCAGGGAGATTCCCTTGCTGGTATTGCTGCTGGTGCTTTGTTCCACTTTTCACCGTTCCTTTTCATGGTTTCTGCAAGTTTATTTGGGTTTTTTCTTTCCCCCTCACAATTTGAGGGGGTCTGCAGTTTTGACATGTGCCAGCAGAGCATTTATTTAGTTTATTTATTTAAACAGAGGTTTTTTCTAAGTTTGGGAGAGGCTTTTTGGATGGCATTGTGGGGGGTTTTTCAGCTTCTTTCTTGTGTGACAGTTTGAGGAAGCTTCTTGAGGTTTAGAATTTTTATTTAATTTTTCTTCCCTTCTTTCCCCCAGGAGCTCTTTGTGGAATTAGACATGTGTCTTTTCGTGCAGGTCCTGCTTTGCACATGTAGGGTCCCTGCTCCTGATTACTCCTGGGCCCAGGCACACTCCCCAAAGCTGTTTGTTGTTCCCTGATTGTGGGACTCCGATCATTGTATCGGCAGCTCCCATGTCTAATCCTGGGCATCACCTGTGCTTGCTGCTGCTGCTGGTGAGAGAGGGTGGTGCTTGGGAGTTTGGCACAGAGGTAAGCACTGAGGTTTGCAGGGCAGTGAGAGGTGCAGGTACTGCTCCCAGGACATCAGAGATGTGCAGCGGTGCCTTGGCGGCCACAAGGTTCCTGCTTCTTCCTATGCCTGGTGCTGTCCCAAGGAAGATGTGGTGCTGGCACAGGTGAGACTGGGGCCTGGCCTGTGGGAGCCTGGTGGAGGAAAGAGGTGGAGGAGGAGGGTTTGGGGCTGTGTAGCACCTGGAGGAGCAGGTGGGAAGATGCCAGACTTTTGGTGGAGTTTCTCCAGCGACCTGCCTGCAGGTAAGAGCCAGAGCGCGTGGGAAGAGGGCTGACTGGGAGGTGGTGCTGCCATGAAAGGGGACGGAGACTCCACAGCGGGGCTGGGTGACAGTTTGTGCCACCTGGAAGCTGGAGAAGGGCTCTGACCCCTTGCTTTTTGTTGCAAGTAAGGAAAGGAGCACTGTGGAGTGAGGCTCTAGGTGCTGGGCATGGGGGGACTGGAGAGCCCTTGGGAGGGGTCAAACAGCTCCAAGGAATGTTTGAGCAGGTCCGTGTGGCCTGGCAAGTGTGGGAAGAGCAGAACTTCCAACTGCCCCTGCTGGTCCAGGATGCCATGTGGACACTGGGGTGGATGGATCTGGGATTGCTGTGAGAAGGACTTCCCTCTGTGGGTGCAAAGCTCCCCGGGAGCAGGCTGGTCGTGTGCCTGAGGCCGGGAGAGGCGAGCACCACAATGTAGGGGAACTTTGTCACCACACAGCCAGAGCCGAGCACCGGGGCAGGACAGCCACAGAGGTACGGTCAGGATCCCAATCACAGAATATTCTGAGTTGGAAGGGACCCGTGAGGATCACCGAGTCCAATTCTTGAGTGAATGGTCCGTATGGGGATGGAAGCCACAACCCTGGCATTTTTAGCACCAGGCTCTCACCAGCTGAGCTAATTTGGGGTCAGCTCCCTTTGAGGTTTTAAGGCCTGACTCATCAGAGACCTAGATTTTTGATCTGGCCTTGGTGTTGACCGTGCTTTGAGCAGGAGGTAAAACCACCAGAGGTACATTCCAACCTGGACTGGGTGATTTTCCTTCTTGCCTGCACTTGGCTGCAGCACCGTTCCACCGCCCACTGTGGAACTTGAGGTTAGTGAAGATTTGTGCACCGAACTCTGGCCAGACCCTCTAGAGGATGTGCTTGGGGAAACACCATTTTCAGAAGCTAGGATAGGATTTTTATTGCAATGAGCTCCCGGTTCTGCTGCTGTCAGACCGCAGGGCAGGAAGGGTGCGTGTGGGAGTGTTTGCTGGCTGACTCATGGCCCTGCCTGGTTATTCACTGGCCAAATCGTGCCGGTGACTTGGCATACGTCAGCCTCGCCCCGTTCGTGTGAGCTGCTCCCCTGGCTGCCTGGATGACAAGTGTTTCTGATCATCAGTGTGACGATGCTGGCCTTAAGGCAGGAGTGAAGCAGCTGGGGTGTGTCTTATCTGACTAGCGTTTACATCTGTGCGACTCTGAATTACCTTTTTTGCAATTTCTCCACGTGTAAAAAAGTTTAACTTGTGCTATATGCACTCGTGTTCTGTTGTCTGTCATTCAGGATTTTATCCTTTTCTCTTCCTATGTCTGGGCATTTAGGATGGGTGGAGGTGGAGCAGCGCTGACTGGATTGCACGCTTCATTTTCTGTAGTGCTGTTGGTAGACCAGCAAATGCTGCAAGGGCAGGAAGGGTTGTGTCCCTTCCTGCAGGGAAAAGCAGGTGAAGCAGCTTAGCAAGGGCTTCTTGTATTTTCATGGATCAGCTTAGCAGGGTGTAGAAGGTGTGTGCTTGGCATTGCTTTTGTGGAACAGTTATAGTTGCCACACTGCAACAGCCACAGGAAGAGAGCCGGGGTACTACACTGCCATCCCCATGGGGCAGTATTTTCGTGTTCATATTGAATTCTTGTGCTCCTAAAAAGGCCTTTTAAGGGAAACGTTTTGCTCAGCAAAGCTAATCAAGAAGCAAAATAGCTCATGGCACACAATGGTACCACAGCCCAAGACACCTGTAGAGAAGCACGTCGAGTGGGAAGGGCCTTCGGTCCCTGCTGCAGATATGCAAAGATGTGGTTTAGTTCCTTGAAAAACTCATTTCCTGGATTGGAGACAGTGATGAGTTGGTGTGCGTTCACCTGGGCAGCTCATCTCCTGGCACAGACAAGCCGTGGTTCATAAGCTCCTCAGCAGCTCCCTGCTAGTCCTGTGCTCTCCCTCTTCCTCTGCTCTGTTTTGCTTGTCATTGCATGATTTTGTGCTCCTGCCCTTGCAAGAACCATTGGAACCAGCTGCACCTCAGGGAGCGAGCCAGAGTCACCGTGGGCTTGCAAAGGTCCTGGGTGCACACAGAGCACAAGAAATGGGAGATGGTGTCAGCTGCCGTGAGTGGGCAGATGTTCCAGGTAGACAGGGTTTGTTTGGAACCAGTCTAGTGCTCTGCAATTAGAGCTGTGCCCTTAGAAATGAAGTTTACTTGGGAAGTCATCAGCGGGGGTTGGTGTGCCAGCACTGTTTGTCCCCTCCAGGACTGCATTTCAATCTCAGCCTTCACTCTCAGCACCTTTCCTGTTACCTGCCTGCCGCCCGAGTGCTTGCTCAGGCTGGAACTATGGGAAATGGCAGTCGGTTCTCCAGAGTCTGGCTGGGAGAGGTGAATGGTGTGCACCCCTGAGTTTGCTGTACTCAGCATGTTTTCTCCCAATAGTTTTGGAGCTGCTTTGCGGGCACCAAGTGCCAGGTCAGCCACAGGCAGGAGTTACAGAGAGAGCACAGCTACACTGAGCTAGAAACATCTAGAAACAGTGGCAACTGTTCAACTGCTCATCAGCGCCGTCCGTCTTTATCTGCAGGAAGTAAGGAATAACCCCCATAAATCCTGTCCTGTATATCAAACCCTACTGAGCTGAGCTCTCATGAGCCACATCACATATCCTGTATGAGCAGCCAGGAAAGGTGCAGCTGAGTCACCAGCAGCGAACTCAGCACCTTGCTGCCTCTGGGGAATTGTTTGTGCACACAAACATCGGCCTGCTCTGTCCTTGCCTTAGACACGCTGTACACACTTTTACGGCCGGGCAGGTAACATGAGTGCAAGGCGTGACACTGGCTGTGCATGTCAGTAACGTGTTTGAGTGAGAACACCGAGTGGGGTTTGCGTTGCCTCAGAAATCAACCGGAACATGGATCTGAGAGGTCCAAGGCCCCTAGAGATTGCTAGCCAGCGTGGGCATGCGTTAGCAAGCCTGAGCGGCCAGAGCTGTGGCACTGGTTCCTTGCAGCAAGGGCAGCAAACCTTGTGGGTTAACATTCCCTTTTCCGGTTTCACTCATACTGGAGTCTCCCGGTGCGGGCACTGGAGGAAAGGAGTGTGTGTGAGGAGGCGTGGAGTGTAATGCTGCGTCCTGGCGGCACAGGGAAGCTGAGTCCGTACGGCATCCCGAGTGTCTGGGTACATCACCCAAACTAACCCTCACCTGTAACTGGAAGCCAACGTAAAAATCCTGGGAAGTTTCTCTGGGGCCTTGGCTCGGATTCTTCCCCCTGTCCCGCCCTACAGAAACACGTACCACCTGTGCCACTGTGCGGTGAGAGACAGTTCCCATCTTCAGGTGGAGATTTTAGGGTGTGCAAAAGAAAGGCTCAAATCTCTGTGCCTTGTTCGTAAAGTTCCTAGGCATTCTGGAATAAGATGCGTAACGAGAAACACCAAACTGAACGCTAGAAACACAAAGAGAAACCCCAAGCAAAACAGGCAAAAAAAAATTCCCCCAAACCAGTTTTTCTTCTGTTGTGCTGCGGGAATTTTCATTCAGCATCTTGTAGGAAGTGTTTCATGTCTTGCAGAATGAAAGTTACTGAATGTACCTCATCAAGGCAGAATGCCGTGGTATAATTTAGAAGCTCATTAGAGAGCATAATCACAGTGACAGATGTTGGTGGGAAGTAGGAACCATCACAAAGATAAATAGAGAGCTGTTTGTCATGAGGGTATTAGATCATATGGGGGCAACATTTTCTGGTATCTAAGGGGCATGAGTATCACTTGGAGGTTTCTATTTAGGTTTCTTAGTGTATAAATCGCTTGGAAAATAAGACTAAAGCATTCAAATATTGAAAAGCCTTTTGAAGCATTTGCTTGTAAGTGCCATAAACTGAAATTGTGTCTGCTAACCCATGTTGGAGCAGGAGGTGCCCTTCTCTCGGGTGCGCTATGCGTACCACAGCATCTCTGAGTGTCAGCTGCTGTGTGATGGAAGCTGTGCCACGAGGTGGGAGAGCTGTGCCTAGGTAAGGAGCAATGGAAGCGGCTGGATTGTGCAGGTGGCTGGAGCATGGGCTGGTGGCACGTGCTGCAGAGAAAAAGGCTTTTAAGGGCCACCAAAAGGTGTTACTTGGCCTGTTACTGGGGTAAGTGTGAAATCATCACCAGATTTGGAGATGTGCGCTCCTCCTTTGTGCCACCCACTTCCTCTGGGTTGCACCACGGAGATTGAGACAGATCCTGTGCACAAGGAGCGACTCGGATGCGGATGCCAGCGCGAGAGGCTCATGCGTGCGCAGCTCCGTCGGGACGGAGCGGAAATCCCGGTCTGTCGGAAATCCTGGGTGGCAGGGCTGCAGTGGGGGGGTCCAGCCCCCATTGCCATTGCTCCTGTGTGATTTGGAAGCGCGGAGATGGAAAGAGGGCTAGTCGCCAGCCTTGGGAGGTGGAGCTGCGGGGCCTCAGTAGTGGAAGTAGGTTAACAGAATCATCATTAGACTGTGCTGGCGTGTGGGCTCGCTGGGGTGTGAAGTCACCTGATGGAAGCACTGCCCAATAACAGAAATTGCCCAGCAGAAAATGAGCTTTTTTTGCTGCAGTGCTGTTCTTCTGAGGTATTCCATCTGCTTTACAAAGAGTGTCTGACTGAGCCCAGCAACGCTTCCATGAGAACAGCATCTCCAGTGACAGCTTCCAGCTGTCTAGCAGATGAGAGCACCCAGGTGCAATGGCAAACAGGGAGGCAATTTTAGCCATCCCATTTTGCTGAGGGAGGGATGCTCTTGCAAGACAAAAAGGGACCACCTAGTTGATCTGTTTGACGGAAAGAAGCGGAATGTCCTTAAGCTCCGGCTAAAAATATGGGTGTGGAGTGTGCTGTAAGTTTATACAAGGAAATATAAGAGAGTGAATCCAAATAGTTGGATTAATTTTACCTTTGGAATGTGGGCTAAGCAATTTTAGACAGTTGCTCCGAATGATCTTTAAACTTTTGTGTTAAAAAGGGGAGAGCCCAGAAGGACCACCTCGCAGCTCAGCCTGGCACAGCTGTCCCGGCTCTCAGTGGCCCTGGCGGGGCAGGAGGGGCTGCCATGTGCCACAGGGCACAGAATGCAGTCGGAGCCCCGAGCTGGTGCTGTGGCACAGATGATCTCCATAAACTGTGATGACATTAATCTAATGTATGCGTTCTCCTAGGAATGTGAATACCAACAAATACAAATCCCATGCAAATCAGGCGCTCCCGCAGTATGCGCAAGTGGCTGAACATCTGAGGACTCAAATATTATATCAGAAGTTGTTCGCAGACGTGCCTGTTCCAAAATTTGCTGTTACACTGCCCTTCTGTGTTCCCATGGGAACTCTCAGGTAAGGGAGAGACGTACTCCAGCTAAAAGAAGTTCGTAGAGTAAAACCTGGCTTCTCTGCTGGATTACTTCCCCTTCCCCAAGCCTGCAGCTCCTTCAGATGCCCGGCTGCCTAGAAAGACTCCCTCCGGCCTCTGTGGTTTCCCCTTGGGGTGGGGGAAAGGTGGATGTCAAGCGTTCCTCAGAAAAGGAAGCCGTACCCTCTGCCAACTGGCAAAGAGCAAGTGCTGGCACTAACTGCGGGAGAGGAATTATTCACTTGTTCTGCAGGAGCGCGTATTGGGAATCCCTCTCCCGGTCCTTGCCTGGCCCTTCCAGCTGTGCCTGCTGCAGTCCAGGTGCTCAAAGGGGCTTGGCAGCGTGCGTCCCAAAGGGGCTGGGAAGCTCCTCGGGATGGCGTCTCTCAGGTGAGAAATCTTTGCGTCTCTCAACTGAACGAAGAGGGAAGCAGAGGGCAGCTGAGAGCTTTGCGAGAGGCTGCAGGAAGGGAAGGAGGGAGTGAATTTACTGCCTCTGCACCCTCAGCCAGCACCATGGGGAATTCAGTTTGCAACAGGAAAAGAAAAGGGTAGGAACAAGTGTGAAGTGTGCAAGAACACCAAGTGTAAAACCCTACAGTCCGTATTTTGGGGTTGGGTTTTTTTAGCTGCTGGGGAAAGCTCAGGGGTTTCAAAATGGAGCTGGATCTTGTAAAAGGAGAGCACGATGGACGCAGCAGGGTTCATAGAAACGCCCCAGGAAGAACGGGGAGAAAATAAGCCAGCAACTCGTGTGGGTTAGTCAGAGGTGATGCGATCCATGTGGAGGGCCTGGGGTGCAGAGACGTGGACCTCAATGAAAACAGCAGGAGAGGCAGAAGGATGTGTTGTCATAAATACCGAACCGCTCGGGTTATTGTTTCCTCCTGACACTATAGTTGCTTGTGCAACTATAGTGTCAAGACTATAGAATCAAGACAGGGGATTCAGGAGAGGGAGCAAGCCTGTCCAGAGGGCTATATCCCGCACAAAGACTGTTCTCCCTTAAAAGTGGCCAGGTTTTGCGGTGGCACAGGGAGACTGCAGACGGGAGCTGTGAATGGCCCTGGAGAGGGGCCTGTCCTGGCAGTGGCAGTGGGTGCTTGCCTGGCTTGGGAAAGGGGGTGCATCCAGAGCACGGGAGTACGGCTCAGAGGGGCGGTTACAGCTCACGGATATGAGGAGCAGTGTACCATGAGACCCCTTCCAGCTTTCCCCTCACTATCCCTTCTGCACCCTCAGCTGCTCAGAGGGTTCCAGGGGACTGCTGACTTCTGTACTGAGAGAAAATAATCTGTTGTCTCTTAGGCCGTGGCAAATTGTGTGGGCTGAGATCACATTGACTGTTAGCCTAAGCCTCCAAGCATTCCATGCATGGCCCCCTTTAATGAAAAGCCTCAACCTCTGCCAGCAGGTTAAGAGTTAGGGCCAGAAACCCCTGGCATGTCGATAAATCTTCGTCCTTAGCTCATCAAATCCCCAGCCTGCTCGTTCAAGAGGGATTCACAAGAGGTAATACAAGACTGACCTTTGCTCTGCCATAAACGCAGGTGCACGTGAACCAGCTCAATCAGCGGGCTCTTTTTTTGGCTCCCTTCCCTCGGGGTAGTTTGTCTCGCCCGGCGGCCGCGGGATCAGTGCAGCATCCTGGCAGCACGGTGCGAGGTGCTTGGCTTTCCCTGTCCCCTCCTTTGTCAGCTCCTTCAGGTGGCTTTTCCCAAGCTTCCTTTTTTTGACCCCATGGAACTGTTTTTCCCTCTCCCCATGAATTCCTATCTTTTGAAACACTTTGTAATTTTGACAGTGTTGATTTTTACTGCAGTAAGGGAAAAACGTGGCTTTTTTTTGATAGCCAGATTGCATGTTTGTTTGTTCTTTTATTTTTGGCTTCTTAGGAGCTTTTTGCCACTTTTCACTTTCTAATTGTCTCTTTTTCTAATCCAGGCACTTATGCTCAAAGCCAACATTTCTTATGGCAACTTTATATCACCTGCTGGCTAGAACAGAATAGAAAAAAACCCAGAATCTGGCTGAAGGACCTAGAAAAGTAGGAAAATATAAAGACTTATTTTAAGGATAGAATAGAAAAAAAATGTGTTTAGTGGTGAACGACCTGGCTGCATGCAGAGCTCTGGCTTAAGCTTTAGAACAGCGTCTCTCTGTAACTGGAAAGGAGGAAAGTGGGATCCCAGTTTATGTTGCAGGGGAAAAAACCTACCGAAAAGGAATTGCTTGAGCACCCAGATGGTTTGCAGCTCAGGATAATGCACTGGGGACTGGCAGGAGACGGGAGGTCATGAGCAGGTCTGATGTGCAAAGGAGGTCAAGCAGAGGCGGTGGTGGGCACGGGACCCTGGTGAGGGAGGTTGTGCTTGCTGAACTGGGATGCTGCAGTGCAAGACTGGCAAAGAGAGGAGCGGCAGTCCTCCATCTCTTGGGAAAAAGGCATCTGTATGTCTTGAATAGCACTGTCGTGTCTGGAGATGGCTGAATTTTTTCAGGATCTTATAGGGTGACGGTATTTTGCTGAGACTGTGTGCAGGGAGTCATGGGTTTGATGTTGTTTTTAACAGCATAAGTTAAGCAATAGACTGGAGAAACCATGTGTTTCTTGGAAGCACTGGTATCTGCCCCCCCCGCCAAGGTTTGCCTGGTCCCCTGGTGTTGCCAGGGGCTGCAGGGTGCTGTGCACCAGCTCGGGGGATGTACAGCAACCCCGCTTCCGAGGCAGGAGCGAGCTGCAGAGTGACCTGTGAGTGGGCTTGATCGCTCCTTGACGCTGAGAAACCGAAAGACAGAGGCAATGGTGGCAGTGGGTAATGTTAAAATGTAAGCAGCAACATTTTGGAATCCTTCAGCACAGCGAGATCCCAGGCAGAGATGACAAGCTCTCTGCGGATGAGAAGAGCACCCGGAGTAGCACTGTCAGAGGTGATTAATGGAATTGGGTGTTGATTCCTGTTTACCTGCCGGCTGGCTCTGTAAGGAGGGCTTCTGCCTTGGCTGGTGGAGTCTGAGGCCTTTAGTCATGCACGAGTGCTCCACGTGAGCCCTGTGTGCTGCCCCGACACCTCGGTGTTGGTGCTGCCGGCGTTTCTGGGAACAGGGCTCCAGCTGCGGACCATCCCCTTTGTCCACGGCTGCTGACCAAGCCCCGGCTCACCGGGACCGATCCCAGCCCAGGTCGGAGTTTGGCAGCCGCCGTCCGCCTCGGACCACGTGTCCGAAATCCTCAGTTTCCGTCCCAGCTATTGTTTCCGAGGGCCCGTTGGCAAAAGCTTTGTCCGCCTGCTGGCTTTGCAGTAGCCCGTGAGCGGGGCCTGCCCACCTGTGCTCCCCGGGAGGCTATTCGTGGGTGGACAAGCTTTGCTCCGCACAACTGATCTGCTTACGTGCCCTCCCCTTCCTTGCTTTCTTTCCGCTAGTCAGGCTGCAGAGATAACGTCTGGCTTTGTTCTGATGTGAGACCCTTGAGTAGGTACACAGTCTTCCTCGTAGTGTTGCCTTTAAAATAGATTAAATGCCTTTTCTGAATTGCAATTTAGATTGATTTTGATAGAGAGGGTGGCAGAATCATATACAGAAGGAAAAAATCTTTTAAAACGAGAACGGAAGCAAATATAGTTTAGTAGTATACTCGTTACAGAATGAACAGCATATTGTATGTGCTGTGTTAGAGGTATGTTATGAATAACAAAAGCACTGGAGCATTTACATATTTGTTTTCAGAAATCCTGGCAGTTGGATTTCACCATTCTGCGCCTCTTTGCCAGAATCACTAAACAGTGGTACATATGGCTTCTGAAGTACCATATGCCGTGGAAAACGTTAGCTGATGCCTATACTGATGCGACACGCTATAGTCTTTATTTAGATTTTTTTGCAGTTTTGAACAAAGAATATTAGATCATGCAAAACATTGTGCAAGCAGTATGGAGTAGTACATACAGGAAAACATAATGCACTGTGCCCAGAGAAAAGCCAGCTAAGAAAAGGGGAAGAAAGGGTGGTGTCGGGAATTAGAATGTACACGTGCCAAGAAATGCATCAAAGGGTGGGACGCGGCTTTGTGCGGCCAAGGCAGGAGGTTTTCCAGCGCTCGAAGCAGAGTCAGGAGCCAGAGCTCCACGGATGTGCAGGTTTTGAATCGAGTCCCGTTTCTAAGGGATGCTCCCTGTTACAAACAGTGGTACTCAGGCTCAAATCTAAGTACGTGCTTGAAATCCTTGGAGAGCAAAGGAAACCACGTGCATGAGTGCTTTCCTACTGAGCCCTCCTTGTAGGAGCGAGGATAACTCTGCTCTCTCTCCCATATCGTTTTCTTAAAATAATTATGATGAACGCAATGAGTTTTGCGAGAAGCAAAAATCCTGAAAACAAACCAAAATATAGTTTCCAACACAGCGACCGCAAAGCCCAGCCTGGCGTTAGGATGGAATCCAGGATTTTGTTTTGACAACTTTTTAAAGCATTTCCCCCCATCTCGCCTGACCATTACTGCACTCACATCGCTGATGCTGGCGGCAGCGCCCAACACTGAGGAGAGCTGGGTGCTGGCTGTCGGGAGGAGCCAGAGGAGAAGGTGACCCTGAGGGGAAGGAGAGCAGGGAGGTGTTTCTCGCCACCACGGCTCCCTGCCGGAGCGGTGCCCTGCTCTCCCCTTTCCCTTTTTTTCTGGCTCCTCTGTGTGCAGACCACTGCTCCGTGAACACTTAATAGGCTTAACTTTAAGCACCGGAGTAGATCCAACAGGATTACTCACGTATTTAAATGAAGGTATCGTGTTTGGAGAGGCGGGAGAAGCATCGCATCTCTGTCCCTTGATTTGGCTCCTGATCTTAAAGCCACCCAGTTTTGGTATCTGAGGATGGGAGGTTATGGGATTCACACAGCCTCTGCCAGAAGTGTGTTGGGGTGCGTGTGGTACAGTGAATGTTGAGCCACAAAAAGTAGGAAACGGGGGAAATCTTTTAAATTTGCAGACATTCGTCAGCTGAGGCCGACCGACTAACCGGAGCAGAGACGAACCCGGCACAGAAACAGAAGGCGAATAAGACTCGGTCCAGAATGCAGCCGGAGCAGAACGACTTCCCGGGGAGGTGAGAGCAGAAGGATAGGGCTCACAGCTGAGCTGTGCCGCAGATGGCCAGGCAGGGGACGTCGGGGAAGCCGCTGCCTGTGGGAAGAGCGCATGCGGTGTCGGAGGTGGGCTCCACCGTGGAACAGTTGTGCCGGCCTGGGAGGGCTCTTGGTGTACGTGGGGGTTTAATAGCACAGGTAATTGCAGAGAGGCCAGTGCTGTGGAAGAAGCCTGTAATTCCCTGCCTAGTTGAAAGAAGCAGGAAAGGCATTGCAGGCTGCCAGTGGTCTTTCATGGTGCAAGCAAAAGTAATGGAACATTTAAGAAACCGAGGCTGTTTCACAGGAATTACCTGAGGCAAGAGCTGCGTGTGTGTGTAGGTAGCATCTCACACATTTTACGAACCACCGCCTGAATGGATGTAAACAGAGATAGAAGTCAGAGTGGAAGCTAAGGGAAAGCTGGAGCTTTCATTGGGCACCTGTTTGAGGTTGCCTTCCAAGTTCCCTGGAAAGCACACAGTGGCTCAAATTCAAGCTTCATTATGTGGTTGTAAATTTATTAAATTAATAAGACGGGAAGATTAGCATCCGTACGTCTGTCTCCGATTGAGGTATTTTAATTTCTTTGTAGGATCAAGTACCTTCCTGAGCTTCTGAGCAGAGGAAAATGGAGCCTCTCTTCCCAGAGAACGGTGTTTGTAGCGGTGCCAAGCAGGTGCCTCTTCCTTCCACCTCTGGTCTCCACATCTCTCTTTAGGGGAGGGCGATGAGTGCCCAGCCTGCCCTGGGTGTGCAGCTGTCCCTTTGGGCTGCGAACCAAGCTGTCAGGGCCAGCACCGAGCCCGCTATGTCATGAGCAGGGCGGCTGTCCGGGCTGCAGCAGGTAAATCCCCAGAGGGGAAGGACACCTGAACCAGGCTGCCCACGGAGCAGGTCGGCGCAGCTCCCTCCCCTGGCCTGGGCGTTTTTCCCGGCTGTCCTGGCATCGATCTCCCTGCGTTGTTCTGCCTGTCCTCTGTGAGCACAAACAGGCCGTTTGCTGCATTAGCCTCATTACGTTTCCTTTCCAAAAAGCATCCGCCACTGTGTGCCCTGTGGTTTGGAAAGGGGTTAACGCTTTCCCCTCCCAACCCTCAGCTCACCAGCGCATCTCCCTTGTGCTGCAATTATTAAATGACACTTCACAACTTCATCTCCTCTCCTGCTACATCTGCTTGCTGCTCCCATGTGCAACCCCGCTCACATCCCAAACATCTAAATGCATTGTTTCCTCTGTTTCTCCTGCCAGCATGGAAAGGAGCCATCCCTGAAGCAGGATTGCCTTTGAGCTGGCAGCAGACGAGTGATTGGCATTGGGCAGCGCTGCTGAGACTCTGGCAGGCCGTTTAGCAGAGAACCTTGGCTAATGAATGTCATCCACACCTAGCAGATGTGCCACTGCCTGCCATGCCAGATTTTTGACATAATACAGGGCTGCTGGACACGACAGCGTTTGGGAAAAGCCGGGGAGTGACTCGTGCCTTCAACGTGGTGTTCGGTCCCGCTCGCGCTCCGCGAGAGAAACGAAACCTGAGGGAGGGAGGGAGGCGCGTCCGCGTCTCCCGGTCCTCGGGCCTGGTTTTATCGGTGCGTAAATCGTATTTGTGTCGCTTTCGCTCACGTGCCAGGGGATCTTAAAAGAAAAACCCACCACCTTATTTTGTAGGTCCCCCGGGCTTCTAGCCGCGGCTCCTGCTGGTCCCTCCAGCCTCCCGCCGGGTCCCAGGATGGGGAACCGAGCAGGGAGCTCAGTGCCCCTTGGGAGCCGGGATGGCTGCGAGCAGGTGCCTGGCACCTGCACCTCGCCGCCGGCAGCATCCCGGGCTTCGTCTTTCCTCTCCTGCCCTCCATCGGAGGGAAGCAGCATTCGCCGGGCACAGCGGGGGGCCGGGGGGAGGACACCGACCCGCCCAGGCACCCCGAGACCCTCCGAGCTTCCGGGACTGCCCCTCACCCCTCCCGGCGCGGGAGTGGGGACGGGGCCGCCTCCTAATCCGGGCGTAATCCCGGAGAGCGGCAGCAGAGCGGGCGGCCGCTAATCCCGGCCCGCCGCCACTAATCTCGGCCCGTGTCCGTGGGTCCCTGCCCGTGTCCCCGCGTGCTGGGGGCGATGTCCCCTCCCCAGAGCGTGCTCTGGGGTCCCGGGTCGAACCCCCGGCCCTCGGGGACGTAAATCTCTTCCTGACCTAGCTCGGTCATTAACCCGCTGTTTGCCCGGCGGGCGGCGGCGCAGGAAGGGGCGGGGGTCGCTCTCGGGTGGGCGCTGCCCGCGCGGTGCTCCTGCAGCCCCCCCCGGCTTCTGCACCCCCTCTCCGGTCCGCCACCCTCCCGCCTCCCCGCGTCCTTTTTGGGGTGACATCGTTGCCGGGTTTTTTCTGTGCGCCCGGGAGCGGCGCGGCCAGGGGTGCAGCGAGGAGGGGTCCCCTCAAACACCCTCCTGCACGGGGGCAGCCAGGAAGGCCGGGGCGGCTGCGGGACGTGTCCTACATTACGGGGAGCTGCGGGGGGGCTCCGGGCGTTGTTCCCTCCCAGCCGGCCGGAAGCCAAGTTCAGCGCGGCGTGGCCGGGCCGAGATGCAGCCGGGGAGAGCGTGTGGGGGGGGTCGGTCCCGGGAATATCGTACCCCAGTGAGCAATGCTCCGGCTCGCTGGCTGCGAGAGTTCAGGCGCCGATGCACCGTGTAACGCAGGTCGCTTTGCCACTCTCCCCGTTTTTTTTTCCTCGGCCTCTTTATCTTTCAATTGCAAAGCAATTAAAGGTCTGTATGAATCTGCGAGCATCCCTCCCCGCGGGGCCCTCTGATGCCCGCTGTATTGCCCTTTAGATGCCTCTTCCTTTTTTTGTTTTACAATTGTTGTATCAATATAATGCTTCCTTTCTTCCTCTGTCTCTATAGATACAGATATACAAGGCAAACCAAAGGTTTCGGCTGCTATTCAGTGCCTCCTCATTTGTCCCGGAGCCGTAACAGTGGTGCCCTTTCTCTTCTGGCTGCTTTTCCCTGCTTCTGGAGCAGCAGTTATGGGAGAAGCAGATGGCTACTGATTGGGTGAGCTTTGTGGCTTTAATACTGAATACTTTATGGAAAAGGACTTTGTCATGCTTGGTTGGTCAGAGGAACAACGGGATGAGATTTATGACTAGAGAAAATAAATCTTTTTAAGTTTCAAGCTCCTTCACACACCCCACGTCAAGTTGCTGTAGCAGAGCTGGAGCTGAAATCCTCAGCATCTTTATTTTTTCCCTCCCCCCCGCCCCGTCTGTCTGTCCTTTCACTGCTCTCCCCACCCCCTCTGCGCCAGGCTTTAGCAAACCTTTGCTAACTTTAGGGACTGTCACTCACTGGAGAAGCCGAGGCCTTCGGAGCCCCCAGGCAGCACCCCGAAGGGAAAGGCCATCCCTGCGTGGGGATTATCCACCTGACGGGAATACACTGGGCGGTCAGCTCCTGCTGAAGCTTGGCCACCCGTAACTCAACGGCCACCTGTTGTCCGGTGGGGAGTCACAAGCGACGTCCTCGTGGACCCCACGGCAGGGAGGCCGCGTGGCCACCAAAAAGACGTCCGGGCCACCGCTCTGAGCTCAGGTCTCTCGAGGAGATGGAGCCCAGCCACCGCCCGACCCCGTGCACCCCACGCCGGGCAGCGCTGGGCCGAGGGCCGTGGGACCGTCCCTCCGGGGCCCATCCTCTGCGCTGTCCTCCGGCTGCAGCGTAGCTTCTGCCTGGCCTTACCCCAAGGCGTGGCCGGGGCCGGGCGGTGCTGTGCTGCAGGCTCTGACCCAGGGACGCTGGTGGTGGCACCCAGGGTCAGAAGGGCCCGAGGGTGTACGGGAGGCAGAAGCAGATTTCAGTCCTGCAGGGGTTCCCCATCTTCCATTTCTCTCCCTTTCCTGTCCTTCGTAGCCAATCACGTCTTCTGTCAGGCTGTTAAACATTTAAAGGAAGGTGAAGCTAGGTGAAAGCTTTCCAGGTTTTAAACCTTGATGCCGCTGTCAGGCCAAGTAAGGAGGAGAAGCAGAAAGCCTGAGAAAAATAGTTTTGAGATAGAATGTCAGCAGTGATGGTGGGCTATGTGTGAACCGTTTAACCAGCCACCTATATTATGTTCGGCGGTCCAGGTTTTGGTCAGTACAAGAAAAAAATTCCGTGACCCTTTGGGGAATATGCAAATGAATATTTCTGGCTAGACTCTGCGTTTGCTCAGAAGACAGTAGAGGGGAAGTTCGGGCACCATCAGGAGTGAAGAAACAGCCAAGGTGCCTATGGTGTGTTTGACCCATGAGAAAGCAGGTGGGGAAGGTAGGTCGGGTTCTGCTGGGATTCCTGGGGAGCAGGAGCATTTGCTCCTTGGGGTGGACCTCAGCTAAAGCTGGGATCTGTCCCTTTTTAGGGATTTGTGGTTTTGTGGCATGGCGGTGACCTGACCTGGGAGTCCAGCATTGGTGAGGTGAGGCTGAAGGGTCAGAGGGAATAGGAAGGGACAGGCATGTCCGGTGCGTTTGGGAGCTGATCTGGAAATGGGACAGGACATTGCTGGTGTGCCTCAGCTCTGGCAAGGACCTGGAGGCAGGCAAACATTTATCTGGCTGTGGGTCTGAGGATTCCGGTGGGATCCCCGTGCTGCTCGGCAGAGCTAGCAGTGGCAGAAGCGCCGCTCCTCCGTGCGCCGTGTCTGCAGCGTGGTGGTGATGTCTCTGGCACCCCAGCACAGGGCTTCCCCGGGAAAGGCGCCATGCATGAGCCTGGTGACAAGCAGAAAGGATGGTTTGTCATTCAGCTGAGGCCCCGATTTATTTCCACTACAGAGGCCTGTCCGTCTCCAGGGAAGGGAACCGTTCCGGCTGCATTTCTCCAGGCACCAGGAAAGCTTGTGGCTCCACGTTTCGTTTTCGGTAGATTTTCCGTTCCACCTGGTGTGCACCTCCCGGGGACCACAGCTGGCCCTGCCTCTGGCAGTAGCGGGCAGAGAGGGCAGCAAGGCAGTTCTGAGCATCCCTTCGTGCCCCCTCCCCGTGGTGCCCTGGCACCGCGGGAGTGAGTGTGTTTGGGCTCGTGTGTTCTCTCGGCAATTTTATTTTACAAGTGACTTTATTGCAGTCCCCTGGGAGCTCTCGGCTGTGTATGTGTCTCCTCATAGGCATACCCACACGTCCGTAGGCCTAGCGCATGTCACAACTCGGGCAGTGTTTCCCAAAGGATGCAGGAGCATTTCTGAGCACAAGTTGAGCAGCCTTTCCTGGTCTCTCTCCTCTCCCCTTCCTGGGTGAAGCTCAGGGAGGAAAGAGAAGACTGACATCCCTGGGAGCAGGTTCTCTGTCCCTTGCAGCCATCCCCATGATAACTCATCCTGGGCACAAGATGGTTATCACTGTGGTTAGTGATAACAGCGTCCAAGCATCCTCACCCTGCCAGCCCTTCGGCCCCTGCAGCCGCCTGAATCCCCGCCAGGTCCCGGCCAGGGAGCAGCGGACTTTGGGCTACCTCCCCAGGGCTTGATACCTGTCAGGGCCGGCCTGTCTCTGGGAATTTGGCTCTCCGGCCCAACCCCTTGGGAGGCCAGGCGCCGGGCTCGTCCGCTGCTCCTGGGGCGTCCCCTTGCCTGAGAGCTGGTTGTGCCCTGCTGGTGCCGTCGAGAGGGGCTCGGCAGAGCAGGGGCTGTGCTTTTGGAGGGCGGGGAGTGGCGGGGGCTTGCCGGCTTTCCTGGGAAAGCGACCGGAGCTCCCCAGCTCCTCAGACCGGAGCTCCTCAACCTTGGCTCTCCGCAAGAGGTTTCCCGGAAAAATAAGCGAATAGAAAATGCACGGATGTACCGAGATAGGAGCGTGCGGCAGCCGGGAGGCGGCGGTCAGCGATCGCACGGCCCCATAGCGTGACACCGCGCCCGCCGGCAGCTCGGCGGGGGCCGGATCGGGCCCAGCCCACCTGTGCCGTGTCCCCCAAAAATCCCGGCGAGGCGTTTCCACGAGGCTGGGGGAGAACCGCCGGCACCGGGCTCCACGGGGCGCCTGGATTTGCGGTGGGCGCTGCCGGCGGGGGCACCCCCCAGCAGAAACTCCGAAAGAAAGAGCCCGCTTCCATTCCAGCGCCCTTCTGCGGGTCGAAGGACGCCGTTCCCTGGGATCCACTTTTGGAGCGGCGTCAGAGGCTGGATAAGAGCTCAGAAATTCCGCCGCCGTCTTTTCCAGTCCCAGGAAATTTCGGTAGCTTAGATCATGCCGAAGCGAATTCGAGATCGTTTATGTGCCGTGGTATCCCTTAAAATTCTCGCGAATAAAATTAGCGCGTAGGTTTTCTTTCCCCCCACTACTGACAGTCTTTCGGACAATTTATATCTTACAGCGAGAGCTGCAGCATTGGGGAAAAAACAGAAAAAAGGAAAAAGAAACAGGAATAGGAAAAAAACCCCACCACATTAGAAGCAGGAATTGACATCCAAATTTTTTACAGACTCCCATATTTTTAATGTTATGAGAATCTCCGTTTTAGGAGACGCTGGGTTTTGTCGAATTAATAAGATAAATGTTGAAAGCATATTATATGCAGCCTTTAATCCTAATGCAAGGAAAATCGTAATTATGTGGAGGATAAGTGAATTTGAAAGCCAAACATCAGCCCACTCTCTGATTGCAAACGCCGCTCCATTCGCCCCTGGAAAACGCTTTGTCTCTCCTTTTGTTTAGTTTAAGGGGTTTCAAATTCTATTTTTAATTATCCTTTTTTTAATCTGTTTTGTATCTAAAATGACGACGACCAGAGAGGGACCGGTAAACACTTTGCCACGCGGTAAACCCCTGATTTCGGCACAGAGCATCTACGGGTACCTCTGTTCCCTGAAGCCGCGTGCGTGTCGGTGAATGCGGGAGCCCCGCGTGTGTAGGGTGAGAGCCCGTGGCCGCCCCCCGCCCCAGAATGGCTAGCAATGGGCGGGGGGCTCCGGCCGGGGTTGCCCCCTGCCCCGCTCCTGCGGGAACCCTGCTCCGGCGGGGAGAGCGGGGCCGCCTGGTGCCGCTTCTCCGCACGCCGGGCCTCCGCCGGGCGCCGGCAGCGCGGGAGGGCCGCTCCGCGGATCCGGGCGAGGGCATCCCCGCTCGCCTCCGTCTCCCCGAGGAGGTTTTCTCCTGCGTGTCCGATTAGCCCTACCTGGCAGGTGCGGGCACGGGGCGGGAAGGCGCCGCCGGAATCCCGGCGCCGGGCGGAGCGGCCGTCGGGCACCCCCGCTCCCCGCCCCGCACCCCCGCCGGGCCGAAGCGGACCCGCGGCCCCAAACGCGCCCGCTGCCCCCGGAGAGGGGCGGTGGGGGGGGGCGCCCC
>VZRF01011877.1:398599-423286 GCA_013396875.1 Vireo altiloquus
CGGGAAGAAGGAAAAAAAAATCAAATGACTTTAAAATTACATTTTTTAAAATGTCATATATTGCAACATATTGATGCATTTGTCATACGTTTCTACTTAAATTATTAAGCACTTATGGTTTAGATGTAATAATAATTCTATGTCAGGGTAAATTTTTATTTTGGATATGAAGCTAAGGGCGAGGGAGGCGCGGCGGGGCCGGCGGACGGCGGGCCGGGGTCCTGCATGCTCCGGGCGTTCCCCCCGCCCGGCCCCGCCGCCCGCGCCCCTTTCCCCCCGAGTGTCACTGGTGCCCGTGGAATGGAGTCTCGGTAGTTCCGTGTTACCTTCCCTTACCCGTTTGGGTTTTTTTGTTTTTTTCTTTCCTCGCCCCGCTGGAAAAAAAGATTTATTAAACTTTATAGTTTATCCGGGTATGTTGGATGCTTTGACAATAAATGACTTTATTTTCTTCAAAGCACCTGGACGTTAATCGATGCGGGGGAACGGGCGGTGACGAGGGAGTGACCCCCCGGCTGCGGGGTGGCAAGGAGGTCCCCAGGCGCACCGGGCCGCGGGGAAGGGCAGAGAACCCCGACCACCCCGCCTCTTCTCTCCGCTCTCCTTCCCCGCTCGCCTGCCTTCCTTCGGCCCCTCCGACATCTGTCTGTCCTTCCTCTGTGCATCTTCGCTTTTGTCCGGCATTTTGTTCAGCCTTTATCTCTCACGTTCATCCTGTCTTTCCCTTCCTTTCCTCTTCCCTTCGTGTTTTGGGTTGTCTTTAATTTCTTTCTTTTTGCTTTTCTTTTTGCCTGTCTTTCTTTTTCTTTCTGTCTTTCCGTATTTTGGTATTTCCTCACCTCTCCCAGGACCCTGCATTGCCTCCCACCCTCGCCAGGGCTATCGGTGTTCCTCGGCTTGCAGGGTGGGCACGGCCACGGAGCTTGCCCGGAGATCGGCTGGGCTGACAGGACCCCGGGGAGCCCCCAGCCCGGGGTGCCTTAGGGTAGGGAGTGCTTGCAGGGGCCAGGGGTGGGTCCCCTCTGTCCTGGTGCGTTACCGAGGGGACGGCATCGCAGCCAGCGACACACGGGAGGACCAGAAAAAGGGGGATACTCCCGGGAACGCGTGCGCAGCCGGGTCCGAAGGGCAGCACCTGCAGCGGGTGCGTTTAGTGCCAGCCCCGCGTGCTTTGCGGGGCACGGGAGGGCACTGGGGGACGCAGCAGCCCGGGCATGTGCAGGAAACCCATTTCCACATCGCGGCTGCCGTCACCCCGGCACCGAGGCTGTGCGTGGCTCAGCAGGCCACCGGCAGGGAAAATATACCAAAGCCCGAGCTGTGCAAGGCCGGAGCCCACGGCAGAGCATGAGAGCCCCACAGCGTCATGTAAATGGGGTCCGGGTGCCACCGGCGTCCGCTGCCACGGGGTTTGGGGTTTGCACGGAGCATCCGGACCTGCTGCAAAGCCTTTACGGTTCCCGGGGAAGTGCACGGAGCTTCAGGTAGGAGAGCCTAGGAAAGTCCCTGCCACGGACAGTCCAGCTTCCCGCTGATGCCGCTCATTCTCTCAGCGCACTGACCCCGGCACATTACCGAGAACTCCCAAGCCACGCCAGGAAGCGAAGCGGCCCCCCGGCTCCCATTCCCTGCCTCAGGAATACGCGTGGCTCCACCTGCTGCCATTAATTGCGGGGGCGAGACACTGATTATTTTCCTTAAAAGCGGTGCCACTCCTGCACGTTCCTTTTTCGGGGGTTCCCCGGGATGCTGCGCCGGGGCTCCGGGGGCTGCGGGCGGGCTGCGGGGATGCCGGGGGCGGCAGAGGCGGGCGGGCACCGCCATCTAGTGGGGCCGTCGCGGGGCTAGCGGGTATGCTCGGGGCCCCGGCGGGCTCCTTCCCCGGGGATGATGCTCCGGACAGCAGCCCCGGGACGGCTTTGAGGCTGGCTCCCTCTCGCACCCGCGGAGGTTCATGGAGGCGGTGTTAATTATGCTCTGACTCCCTGCCCGTGCCCTGGGTCCCGGTGCTCTTGGAGGGATGGTGCTTCCCCTGGACGAAGGAGCACTCGGGAGCCCAGCACACACCTGTAGGTTTTAGAATCTCTTCCCTCTACTCCAAATATTTTATGGCCTTTCACAGCCCTGTAGTGTGCTATGCCCCTGCTCTGCCCTGCCCTGCCCTGGCAGCATCCTGCAGCACCTTGCTTTCTATGTGTTCCTTGTGACCCTCTCAGAAGGCACGGCGCTAAGCTCCAGGACTTTTCCCTTCGGGTTCGGGCAGCCTGCAGTCAGCCCCCTAAAAACAGTTAGACAGGGCACGCGTGGTGCAGCAGGTGCCTGCGTTGTTACTGCCACACAAAGCTCACACTGTTTCTGTGACCTGTACAAAAATCTACAGACTAGTGGGCAGGAAGTTTAATCCAAGATTTCACATCGGTGAAATCGGATATCGAACTCCAAAGTGCTAAATCAAACCCCAACTCATGTGTCTTGCACAAGCAGAAGGCGTCATAATAAGGGCAGGCAGTGCCCCTGATCCCGTACAGTCGGGTGTGGTACGGAGGGGGTTCACAAGGGTCTCCCTCTGGCCAACCTCAGAGCTTGCCCACAGCAGCTCCCTCGCTCCCCAGAGCCGCACTGGCTCTCCTCAGGTCGGCATGAGTACCACTGCCACACACTGCTCCTTTGTCAACACTGCTGCTGCTGCATGGGAAACAGGAAGAGAATCTCCCTCTTTTTTTTTTTTTTTTTTTCCCCTCCTTTTTTTTTCTTCAAATGTCGCTCCCTGTCAGTGGTTGATGCTGTGTTGTCTCTGCACAGCACAGAAGCTGGCCGGGCTGTGGCACCAGCTGGCTTTCCCCCGTGCAAGGTCCTCACTCGACATAACAGCCCAGAAAATTCAGTGTTGGGGCATGACATGGGCATTTCTCTGGGACAGAGCTGCCCCTGCAAGGCTGTGCCAGAGCCCACAGACACGTCTGCCTCCGAAACCCACCCACAAGGGGCATCTTCAATGTGATGCAGAGGAACAGTAAGTAGGAGCTGGGAATAAGGACAAGCAGCCTTCAGATTTGGGGAGTCCCTTCCCTGCACCCTGCAGCAGTTAAGGTAAGACTGCTCCATCTGACCCGTAGCCAGGCCACACTGCAAATAACAACAGCAATAATAATTTCAGCAAATCCTGGTATTTATGCTGTTCCTGGGGAGCAGAAGGCGGCTTTGTGCCCACAGAAGTTTCTGTTTGAAAACGCAGTAGTGGGGCAGCCACGTGCGGCCGACTCACTGCCTGCACTCCTTTGGGCTGGAGCTGGGAGCAGCTGCCTGCCTGGGCGCCTGACCCCGTCCTGCCCAAGCCAGCAGGAGCTGTGCCTCTGGCAGCAGTTTGGGGAATGGGTTGGTACCGGGCAGTTGGACACGGGCAACTGAACTCCCGTCAGTGTGGGCACAGGCTGTACGGAGCTGCTTTCACAGGGATTCTTTTCCTTAGGTCTGCAGAGAGGTGTACAAACAAGGCCTTCACGATGCAACCTCTGAGCATCCTCACAGCGAGCCTGCAGAGGCCATCCCAAAATCTTTGTGTTGGGTTTTCTGCTGCGCATGAGGATGCCGAGCAGCGTGCTGGACAGATGGAGATCTGCTGCCCGGCCGCTGGCACTGTTTGCTGCCATTGTTGCGAGGAGGCTGAGCTCCTCTTTTACGGTGTCTATCTCTAGTTAACCTCTAATTGGTTAAAATTGGAAAATCAGCTATTGGGATTTCATTGCAATACCCAGCTTTTGAAAATGCATTGTTCAGCTGTGAATGTGTAGCAAGAGCTGAAATAGTTCCCTCTTTTGAAAATCATAAGCTGTACAGTATTTTTTCCCTACTTTCCCTGCTGCTGAGGTGTGATTTGGAGGGGGGAAAGACCTGACTTGGTACAGAACGTGTTGATGGTGGGTTTAAAACAAGCACGGGGGAAGTTTCTGTTAGATACGGTGCTGTCTTGGAAAATGCCTGGCGTGCTCTGAGCTTTATTTGAAAAGGTACTGCTTTTCACTTTTTAGAATTTGTATTATTTGTATTTGTATTATTTCCTTATCCAGGTCCCTGAGGTGGCTTCCGAGTGATCTCAGTGACATTCATGCCTGTGGGGGCATGTTACCCACTTGCACCTGTGCTCCCCACAGCATAATCATCTTAATTAAATTAACCTGTTTTAGTGCCCGCCCTCCCCGTAACATGTTTGGCTCCGCAAAGCTCCTTAAGCGGCTACGGTTCTCATCGTTTCCAGGTGTGTCGGCGTGTCGACGCCTCCAGAGGGAGTTGCGGAGTGACCCGGGGACCGGCCACGTCCGCTCGACCGCGGCGAGTCTCCTTCAGGCGCGTCCTCCTCGCAAAGGTTTGTTTTTTTTGCAGGCTCCGCTGGCTGGTCTCGTGTCTCCTTGTGCTTTCCCTTGCATATTTTTAAGCGGCAATTAAAAAGCACCAAACTGACTTTGGGAGCGGGGAGCGCTCCTGTTGTGCAACTCGGGGGCCTGGTGCTCTAGAGTGGATCAAACAGGCTCAGAAGAGTCCTTCTTGTCTTCAAACGGGGAATTTTACACTTGAAACCCAGCTTATCGTCTCCATTTGGTGAGTTTCCTCTGTAACCGAGCGCTGAATAATTTAAGTAACGTTAACATCAGCATTAAGCTTCCAAAGCTGCCGGGGTGTGTGTGTGAGGGTTGCTACTGCCAAAGGCAATTACACGCAATCGCTCCAGGAAGTTCACTACTACAGCTACTTATTTATTTAAATTTAAACCTCATGTTTGGTTTCTTTTTATGTTGGTGTTTTTGAGGTTTTTTCAGACTTGTTCTATAGGAGAATCTAGAGTATTTAAAATCGATGTGTTGTGCTGGTGAACAGGTCCAAATGGAAAGCACCCAGAACCATACAGGTCATGCCCAGGGCACTGCTTGTGAGCTCTGAGAGTTTCATGGTGACAATGAAAACACTCCGTGTGCCACAGGGACTTGTGTGAGTCATTTCTCCGCAGCGAAGGGGGTTGGGTATTGCTCTGGTGGGGACAAGGGAGTCCTCAGAGAAGGAGGATGGTACCCTGCAGGTGTCCCAGTCCACACCAGAGTTAAGAGGATTACAGGGAATGACATTCTGCTGCCTCGCTGTCCCCTCTGGAAGGGGGTGGGAATGTGCATTGCAGTGGGGGTCCCTCCAAAAGCAGGACTTGGGGACCAGCGTGGGCAAGCCCACAGGGCTGGCGTTGCCTTCTTGGTGGCCACATCCCACGGGAGTTTGGGTTTTCTGGGAATTCTTCACTGGAGGGGAAAAACAGAAGTGTGAGGGAGCAGGGAATGCCTGGCAGCCAGGGGGGCACCAGAACCACTCTTGGAAACTGTGAGGGTGGACAACGGGATCAAAATTAGGGAGGCTGGACTTGCTGGTGAACCTCTGGGCACAGAAGCGTTTTCTAACAGTGGGTATCTCTGCCCAGGGCGTGCAGGTGCCTCCTTTCTGCTCCTGGGCTGCTGCTGTGCCTGTTCACCCCCAGGATGGTAAGTGTAAACATTTTTGGATTCACTGAAACTATCAGTGGCAGAGTGGTTTATGGTCTGCTGACCCAGATGGTGAACAGGACTGTGCTGTGATGATCCTGTACCAGCTGCAGCCTTTACACCAAGATGGTGTAAAGGAAGGTGGCCGTGCCTTCCTCAGCCGTGCTGATACAGAAAGTCTTGTGCAAACACCACTCAAGAGGTTAAGAAGTCCTGCGGGTCCTCATCCCCCTCGTGGATCCGGATTCGGAATAAGCGTGCGTGTGTAATTCAAGATGAGGTGAGTAAGTGGAAGTCGTGGATTTTGCCAGGCTAACCACTACAGCTGGGGGAAGTAAACAAGATTTGAGTGCCCTGACCTTCCTTCAGGTATGTGCATCTATATATAGGGCTGTCTATGTATACGTGTCTATATATAACACATGTGCATATAGCTCTGTGGATATATATATATGTGCTGAGAAACGGTTTGAAATTGCAGCAATGCTGTGAGATCATCTGCTCACACCAGGCCGTGCCAGGTGTCAACCAGGCTGGATACAGCTCCTTAAGTGCGTGTCCCTCTCTGTGCCCCTGACCTTCAGCTTCCTTGGAAGGCGAAGGTCACCCTCCGACGTGCCACCGGCTCTGCCTCCTTCCTGTCGAACCCGATCCCTGGGCGCGTGGCCTGGATGAGCCCGCCAGCCACCCCTGGGGACGGCTGGGGGGCAGTTCCTAGGTGGGATTTAGGGGCAAACACCGCTTGGCAGGAGTACTGAGGGCACGGAGGGGCGGAGCTGGGGTTGCAGCCCGGGCAGGGTGTGTTTGGCCCGCCTTGGTTTCTGTAGAGGTGAGGTTTTCCCGGTGGCTTTGAGGGCCTGGAATGGCCCTAGGAGCTGAGAACAGCATAATCCAGCCAGGGTGACGGAGGGGCTGCTGCTGCGCGGGTCGTTGCCTTTGTCATAGGGAAGGAATATGGCCACTGGTGCTGGGGAACAACCTGGCACGTGTGGGGGTCACCCTGACAGTGGCAGGAGGCTGGGGACCGCGTACCCCCTGCCCAGGAACCACGGAGGATCTCGTGAACTGACGAGGGCCACCACTTTCCTGCAGGCCGTGAGATGCTGCTGGGGGTTTGTGATGGGGACCCTGCCCCCAATTATCTCCAAGGGGTGCTCTCGGGGCCGAGCACGGCCCCGTGAGCGACGGAGGGCGGCTTTGCGGTTCAGGGGCTTGCCCCGAGCCCCCTACCCGAGGCCGGGCTGGGCGTGCAGCTGCTGTGTCACCCCCCGAACCCCAGGCGGGGGGCTGCAACCCGAGCCTGTCCCCAGGGTCCCGCAGCTTCGTGGCCTCGTCCCGGCGAGGAGGACAAGTTAATTCCCAGATAGATGCACCCCGAGCCCCGCATCTGCCGCNCGCCGCCCGGTTATAAATAGCGGGGAGGGGCGGCCCGGCTCCCCCCCGTGCTCGGTCCCCCCCTCCAGGGCTCGGAGCGGAGCGGGATGCGGCGCCCTCCCTCCCTCCTCCCGCCCGCCGGCAGCATGAGCCCGTCCTTCCTCCTCCTCCTCCTCCTCCTCGCCCTGCCCGCCCGCGCCCGGCGAGAGCAGGTGCCCGGCGGGGCGCAGCGGGGCCGCAACGCCCCCGCGTCTTCCTCCTCCTCTTCCTCCTCCCCGGCGGCGGCGGGGCCGAGCCGCTTCCCGCGGAGCCGCCCGGATCGGCGGCGGGGCCGGCTGTACTGCCGGGTGGGCATCGGCTTCCACCTCCAGCTGCACCCCGACGGCCGCGTGGACGGCGCCCACGACGCGAGTCCGCTCAGTGAGTGGGGAACGGGAGGTCTGGGGGGCTGCCGTGCCCGGGCCGGGGTAAAGGGGCTGAGCATCCCCATCCTTGCGGTCTTCCCGCTCCCGCGGGGCGTGACAGAGCCCCTCGCTCCTGTCGCCCTCGCCCGGGGCGAGCTGTAGCCCTGACGGGCCCGGGAATGGGAATTTGGGGTGCTGGGGAGGCCGTGTTCTGGGGGCTCCCTGAGAGCTGCCTGTCTTCCTCTGGGAAGTGCCGCCTGGGGGCTCGCCCGGCCCGAGGAAGTGAGTCCGTGGGGATGGTATGAGAGCGTGAGGTCTGCACTGCCACCGCAGCCCCTTGCCAGGCACCTGGGGGAGAAGATACTGCCCCTTTTTGGTCCTTTCCCCGTGGAACTTTTCCATCCCTCTCTCTGCATTCTCATTCTCCCAGCACAGTGATAGGATATATTCAGTTTAAAAATAGGACTGAGGCTGACGTTCCCCTGAGAGAAAGCTGTGCTAACTCATGGCTTATCCTCTGGTCGGAGTTGCCATGATATCCTGCTAGAGGGAATGAAACGGCAGGTGGGGACGAAAAATCGCTTCAGGAGCCCAAGGGCTCGGGCCCGAGGCGACCCTGACAGCGTGCGTGGCTCAGCTGTTGGGAACGCTCACGAAGCGGCCGCAACATCTGCCCAGGACCAAAGAATTTGGGCCCTAGACTGTGCCGTGGTCCCAGGAGGCAGAGTAACCCCTGGGCAGGAACACTCGGAGCCCAGGAGCTTTGCTCGGGGCTTCATGGGCACAGCAGGCACATGGCCTGGGGGGGTTTAGAGGATGGGTAGGAAAGCAGGGCACCCAGGCCACAGCTGTTTTGGGAGACATGACTTTGGAAGGGCTGGCAGAGGTTTGGTGCTACGGCTGTCTTGCAGAGACCTGAATTATGTGCAGTTCCTTCCTCCTTAACCTGAGATTGCTCCCCCCGCCGGAAGGGCCAGGGTGACACCAGCTCCGCACGGCGCAGCAGAGCCAGCCCTGGCCGGGGACCCGTGCTGGTGGGAGGTGGGGGCTGTGTCGGAGCGTTGCGGCGAGGAGGCCCTCAGGAGGAAGAAGTTGGCTTTTGGCAGGGAAAACCCAGGGTTTGGCTCTTGGGAAACAAGTCTTGGCCTCGGGCAACCCCGACAAACAGGAGTATGTCTGCCATGGCAGCAGGGCCCCCCTGCAAAAGGCAGGAGGTTTTGGGGTGCCCTTGAGGACAGCCAGGCGTTCGACAAGGTGCTTGCCTTGCTGCAGTGGGGCTGCAGAGCCTCGTGGCTTGTGGCCTGGGGCACATGGGGTGAGGGGCGTGGCAGCCCATCGGCCCCCTGAAGTGCCCCCCCAGGCCCTTGGTGCTGGGACTTGGGTGCCTCAGGGAGATGCGCTTCCTCCTTAAAATAAACATGGGAAGTGGTGATCCGATACCCAGCCTTGGGGGATTTAACATGGCTTCGTGTTTGCTCCTGGCATGTTAATCCCACGGCCCTTTAGGGGCCAGGCGAGATGCTCTGTGGGCTCCTTCCTCTGGGGCCAGGGCCACGGAGCCCCTGGGGCTGCAGCTGGGCAGCAGCGCTGGTTCCCCAGGGTGCAAAGGGCACAGGGTGCCGCTGCCCCCCAGCTGGCAGGGGTTGGGAGGGTGCCTGGCCCTCTGCCCGAGTTACCCCACGCCCCTTGGGGAGGTGATGGATCGGTGCTGCTGCTGCTGAGGGATGCTCGGAGGTTGCAGCTCTTCTGTCAGATGAGTTGCAGGTCACGCAGGCCCCTTCAGGGACCAGAACCCCCAGCATGCTCAGAAAATTCCCATTTTTTCCACGGCTGGGCTGTGCAGTGTCCCATTACCCAATCCTGCCGAGAGGAGGGGGTCTGAGGGAGCAGCATGGGTACCTCTGGTCCCAGCCAGGTTGTGTGACTTTGACTTCGTGAGCTCACTGTCTGCAGGACGGGTGGCCAACTCTGATTCCAGCAGGCTGGTGTAGGTACGGGGGGCTTTTCCCACCCTTGGGAGGGATTTCCCAGGGGTTAACCTGCTCTGCTGCAGCCCAACCAGGAACTGTGCCCCAAAACGGAACTCTCAGAGTGGATGGAGGGCCGCTCTGTTGGGCAGAGGGATGGAGCAGGAGCTGGGTGGAGCCAGGCAGCTGAGGAGCAGGGACGTGGGAGAGGAAATGCAAACCTGTCAGACTGAGTTGTATTTATTTTTTCTTTGTCACACCGATGTGAAAAGAACTGTGACTTATTCTGGGATTTCTGTCATCCTAGGTATTTTGGAAATATTTGCTGTGTCTCAGGGGATTGTAGGAATACGAGGAGTTTTCAGCAACAAATTTTTAGCGATGTCAAAAAAAGGAAAACTCCATGCAAGTGTAAGTAAACCCCCCCCTTATCAGTACGTGTTGTTTATTAAAGGCTTTGTGACGCCTCCACGTGTCGGCACAGCGGCAGTCCGAGGCAGGGCCCCGGCGCGACGGCCCCTCGGGCGGCCGGGCTGGCTCCGCGCTGCGCGGCACCGGCGCCGTGCAGGCAGAGAGGGGACAGGTGGAGCTGGGGCCCCCCGAGCCCACCTTCCTACTCAGCGCATTTAACCGGGCAAAGTGCGCCTTTTTGTATGCGGTCGGGTATTTGCATCAGCAGAGCCTGTTCTTTGAGCACGGCTGGGTTATTTTTAGCCACTTCTGCAGCAGATCGCGCAGAAGGGTTTAGCCAAATGTCTCCCGGCGAGCGGCGCGCACGGCGCCGGCAGCCCCGGGGCTCGGGCTGGCTTTGCCCTTGGAGACAGGGAACCCCAGGGAGGGCTGGGGCAGGTGAGGTCCAGAACGTGCGGGTGTGTTGCAGCTAGAGTTGAAAAATCCTGGTAACTTTTCTCTGCAGGATGTTTTCCTGAAGGCTGAGGTTTCCTGCAGGTCTCATTATGCTTTTTCCAGCTTTCTATGTTGAATGAATCCATAAGTCGATTTCGCTGCTTGTTTCAACCTTAGGATGTTGCTTCCCTGTTTCTCGTTGTCGGTTCCAGAGATCATTTAAACAAACACAATGAACTCCTGCGCTTACACGGAAGGCGGTGCCTTTGAAAGGTGTGTATACACGCACCACCCCAACAAGGGCATTTTTAAGGCAGCGTCTCATCCCTGTGGGTGGTTCCCAGAGAGCCCAGTCAGGGCTGACGGCTGGGGAAAGGGAAAAACCGGTTGCCCACCCCGCAGTTCCGAGAAAAACCTCCCGGTCCCAGAGCGGATGTCACGGATGTGCTTGCGCTGCCCAGACCGCATCTAGGGAGATTTATGAACTCGCCTCTCTCTCCTTTAAGTCTTTGGAGAGTTGCTCCTGAAACCTATTGATGCTTAAAGGGTGAGCACGTGGTTGCTTCTTTAAAGAAATAAAGTAGGAGCACGAATGGTGTCTAGGGGAAAAGGGGAACGGTTCCGTAGAGGAAAACATGAGGTGAGGCAAGGAGCAGAGCAGGAGGGGAGTGAAAGGATGGAGAGGAGAGGGAAGCCGGCAGAGAGCAATTCCCGGACCCACCAGAGCCTTCCCTTCTGGCGTACAATGGGCCTCTTATCTGAGCTGAAGCCTTGATTTATACCCTGGCACAGGCAGAAATTAAATCAAGCCTCACTGGTGCATGGTTAATTGTTGACACACAAAGGGCAGGGCCAGAGAGGGACCTCAATCAGGAGGGTCAGGGCAGGGGTGAGGACACACGATGCCCCGCTCGGGTGAAAGCGGCAAATTTGTAGAAACTTGACCCAAATGTCTAAAGATTGCTGAACTAAACAATGCCAATAATGCAAACCCGGCATCTGTTGTTCTTTCCTGCGCTGGCAGGATTGAAGTTATTTCATGGCCTAATGAGTTGCGAGCAGTACAAAGCACGTCCTGTGCCCGTCACTCAGGGCAGCGCTTTGATATGGGAGTCAGGCCGGGGACTTTGCACTGAACCACAGACAGAAGTCACTCCTGCAGGAATTTGGGCTCCTTCGAAACTCGCTCTTGGGCTCAGCTCCATCCCAGCTTGGTGTTTTACAGCCACTCTTCTCTTCTTTCTTTTCTTTTTTTCTATGCCAGCTTAATTAAATTACCGAGTGGTTCATTTTTAGAGGCACCAGCTTCAGAAAATGACAGTTATCCCGGCAATTATCAGTTGCATGCACAGATGGCTTTTTCCTCGTTGATAAATCCTCGCTCTCCTGTTTGTCCATTTTTAGCATGGAGCGGGTGGAAGGGTTCTGTGCCCCTCTAGCACGGACCCCAGGAGACAGTTTTGCCCAGGTGATTCTCCTTTTCCGGGAGTTGCCACAAAGCCTCATTCCTGGCTGGGGCAAATCTCTGCTCAACTGGATTTTGAAATTTAATAGACTTCAGAACTGGGCTCTGGAGCTCAGCAGAGCAAATGCAATGCCAGCCATGTGCTATGGCTGCACCACCTGCCCTATGTGGGAAAAAATGGCTTTTCCTGACTGGAGAGGAGCAGCAACGAGCTGAGAGGCCGGGAAGTGGGGAAATCGGATGGGATGACGGTGAAACAGCTGTCCTTGTGCTTCCCAGGCTAGGGCGAGGGCTTCCCTCCGCACATGGGACGTCCTTCCTGAGCGCTGCCGTGCGCACGGGGGCTTCGGGGAGCGCCGAGGGTCAGCGAAGCCTTGCTGGGGAAGGCGAAGGCCTGTGCGTGGGGGAAACAGCAGGGAGAGCGTACAAAAGACAGGGAGAGCAAAAACGGGTCATGGAGGTGATGTCCCTTGGAAGCAGTGAGCTAAAGGAGACCTAATTCCCAGTGCTACGAGGCAAAATGTGCACGGCAGGCTGTGGGCTCTGTCACTTGTGCTGTAAGGCTCCAATTCTTTGGTTAAATTAGGCCTTTCAAACACTTTCCTTGTCATTACAAAGCCCTGCTGGGGTTCGGGTCTTGTGCTCCGTTGCTGATTTTGGAGTTGGAGAGCTCAGCAACTCCTCCGTGTCGGTGGTTTGGGTTAGCATTAGTGGTTTGGAAGTATTGCTGTAGAATTGAGCTGGGGAAGCTTTCAGGCCGCCAGGTACCATGCCTGCCCTCTGGTTAAAGTGTGGCAGAGGATTTTGGAAGGGCTGCTGGAAGCTACAGCTGGGGTGTCCCACGGCTCTGGGCACACAGATGCAGCACTAAGCTCTGCTGTTTTGTTTTGGAATGCTTTCTTTGGAGGGGAAGGGAAGGGTGCTACTGAGGGAGCCTAAGCCTATTTATTCCCAAGAAAGCCCAAACCTGCATGGCAAGCAGCTACTGAAGTAACTGCATTGGGGGTTTTCCAAACTGTCGGGTGCCTGGCACCCTCCCTGTTGGTGCCCTGCGTTTCCACGCGCTCCTTAGGGCCCAATGTTGGGAGACAGACGAACCGGCAGGCATCGGGGGGTGGGACAGGCACCACCTGCCCTTTGTTCACGGCGTCCCCTCTGTCCCCGCAGGCCCGGTTCACGGTGGACTGCCATTTCCGGGAGCGCTTCCAGGAGAACAGCTACAACACCTACGCCTCGGCCGTGCATCGCAGCCCTCGCTCGGGGCGCCAGTGGTACGTGGCCCTCAACAAGCGGGGCAAAGCCAAGCGGGGCTGCAGCCCCCGTGCCCGGCCCCAGCACGTCTCCACGCACTTCCTGCCCCGCTTCTGGCAGCCGCAGCCCCCCGAGCTCGCCTTCACCGTCGCTCTCCCCGAGAAGAAGCCCCCGCCGCCGAAGCCCAAGGTCGCCCCGGCCCCGCCTCGGAAGAACCCCGGTCCTGTCAAGTACCGGCTGAAGTTCCGCTTTGGGTAGCGCCGGCGCTGGAGAGACTGGGCACCGGGGAACTTTTGGGGGTGGCCCCACGGGAAGCCTGTGTCACCCTCTGCGGATGGACAGGGGGAAGCTCCCAGGTGGCCATGCCAGGCTCGAGGGCTTCTCTTCACCGCACGAGCCGGGCGGCGTCCCCAGAGGCGTGCGCTGGGATGGCGCAGCTCGGGCTCGCCAAAGAGAATTCTTGTGGTGAACTGAAAGCGCTGGATGGACCTCGGGTTAGCGTTCTGTTGTTGGAAGAAGTAGAAAGGTACTTCTACAGCGAGCATATTTTCTTACCTTATTTTCACTAGTGACTCCTTTGACAATCATTTTCATACAAGAGAGATGTTCAGAGCCAAGCGGTTTGGTTTGTTTTTCTTGCATCTCCTTCTTGCTGCACTTTTTCCTCTGACCGTACCTCAGGCACCGTGTATCCAGGTCTGTCCCTTGCCCTTCTCCTAGAAACCAGCTCTTCCCTTCCACAACAGAACAGTGAGACCGAGCCCTCCAAATTCAGTCGCCTTATCTGCAGCGCGAGGTGGTCTTCAAACTCTTCGTTGGCAATAATAGATGTGCGTATATATTTTGTAAGAGTTGCGGGCTTGGGGAGGGCGGCTGTTTGCAGCCCACTCCTGGTGGTCTCTCCCGTTCTTCCCAGGACAGCTGGAGGAGCGAGTCTCTTCCTGTCCATCCAAGTATGGATTCGATAGTTGCTTTAAAATACCTCTGCCCTGGTGCCGGGGCATTCCTGCTCCCTGGAGGAGTTCCTCTCCACCCCAGCTCCCTGGGGACAGGGATGCCTGTGGCCCCCAGGTGCCCAGCGGTTTCGTCCGACAGTTTTTGCTGCTGACTTATTTTGTCACTCTCAATACATTTGCAGAGGCAGGTAGCAAGGTTTTTGTTTTACAGCGAGTGTGGTGATGTGGCAACAAATGCTGTTACAGCTGCTTGTCCCGCCCAGGTTGCGGGATGGCCCTGATGTTGAATTGTTTCCCTGTCGTGGTGTGATCTGTGGAGTAGTTGTGCACTTGGAGTTTGTAATCAGTGTTTAGCAGTGTTGCTGTACGTGCAGGCACTGGTAGCATTGAACCTCACCGGTGAAGCCTTAATAGGAGCCTGGGTGGGCTCGGGTTGGCAGAACCGCTCGGGACCTGAGCCCTACCAGCGTCCGGCAGCAATAATGAGCCTCCTCTTTGCGTCTGATTGTGGTACAAATGGCTGTTTCCATTGGAATCGTGGTTCTTTGCCTTCGTCACCCTTCTGGCAGCCCCTGGCTGGACATGTACCGGCTCCGTGTATGTGGACGGATGGGGACGCTGGAATAAAATAGTTGTGTTCCATTTCATAACCTGCTTGTGTGATCTCTTGCCTTGTCAGTGCCTTCTTTTCGTCCCCTGAAAGAAAACAAATGAGCACTGCGCACTTGGCTTCTCTGTGTGCCTTTGTTGGGTTGGCACAGGCTGGCGCAGTGTTGGTGACGGAGCGGAGCATAAGGGGCTGCGTGTGCTCCGTTTTCTGTGCTCCCCAAAGTGTCCCTCCCGGTGGCTCCTCCGGGGCAGCTGTTTGCACCTGGGTCACGGCAGTGTCAGGTGGAAAGGTGTGTCCTGTGCCCCCCATCGCTTCCAGCCGGACTGTGCACGGACAAAATCCAAGCGCTGCCAGCGAGACATGAGTCGATGTAATTAAGGAGCGCTCGGTTCATCTCAGTGAACTAATGGAATCAGAACCTTTGCTGGTGCTGCCCCAGCCCAGGCAGGTGTTGGGAGCTCCCCGGGCAGGTAAGGGAGAAGCGAGTGTTCTGGTCTTGCTGCAACTGCATCTCCTCAGAAGAAAAAGGTATTGGCTTATTTTTTTTGTTTTTTAACAGAAAGCTCTTAAGGGAAAAAAAAAAAGGTGATGTTTTGTTATTGCGGTAACAATTAAAACATAGTCATGCAATTGCAACAAAAATGTTTGTGCCAGGGAGTGAGCAGCCCCAGCAGGGAGAGCAGGGTCAGGGAATCCAACAGACACTCCCTGTTCCTTTCAGACACCCTTCTTTAAGGGAATTCACTGGGTTTGCTTAGCAGGAGGATACTCAAGGCCTGATAATATGGTAAATATTTATTCTCAATTTAAAATTTCATTTTTTCAGGGGTGTTTTTTCTGTTTTCCTTTTCAACCACCTCAGAGGTACCACTGCGGTGCTGGGGAGAACAAGCTGGAAATCAAAGAAGCTAAAGAGGATTCCCACATTTCTTTCCAGACAATTGCCACCTTCAGAGGAGGTGCACGTCCACGTGGAGCTGAGGAAAGGGATGCAGGGGAGTACAGCACAGTGCAGTGAGCTGGCACTGTCCCCCACCTGCCTGGTTTTGGAGACATTTGTTGACATTCTGAAAGGAAAGAAGCCTTCACGTCCTTTTTCACTCTACAGTCACCCCTGCCAGGTGTGTGTCTTGTTTCGGGGCCCCTAAAAGGATTTGTGTGTGCCCTGCACTCTTGAATGCGTGGCTTGGAAGGAACATCCTTTAGCAGGAGAGAGAGGAAGAGGATTTTGGATGGACCTGGTGAGCTCCTCGGACAGGTGAGAAGAGAAAAATGAACAAATCTAAGAGTCGAACGGTCCCCTACTGTGCCTCAGGGGTCTCCGGGAGAGTTGGGGTGGGGCTGCGACGAGGGTAGGGTGTGCACAGCCCCCCATACCCACCCCCAAAAGGAACCCCAAAGATCACCCCCTCCGTCGCGCGCTCCCGCAGGCCCCGCCCGTGGGTGGGGAGAGCAGGGCCCGGCCGTGCCTGCGGGCGACCATGGCTCCGGTGGGACGGCTCCGGGCGGCTGCCAGGCTGGCTTGGGGCTCGGCTCCCGGGCGTGGCCGGGCTCGCTGAGCAGCGCTCGGCGCCCGTTCCGTGCGGGGGCTCGGCGGTGACTCCCCCTTTCCTTGGGGAACGATCAGGCTCCGCCTGTCCCCGGCAGGGAGGAGGAGCAGACCTTGGGACCCCCGAGCTGGGCTGGAGTCCGTCGGCAGCGGGTGGCCGTGGAACGCTGGGGCGGGCACGGCCGTGCCCGGTGTTTTTGGGTCGGCACGAGAAGCGCGGCCGAGCCGGGGGCCTCCCGGAACCAGGAATCGGCTCTCCTGGCCAGCCTTTCCCGGGTGCAGCTCTGTCTTTTGGGGTGTTTGCTGCTACTGTGTGTGTCTTCGTCGTCCTCCTCGTCCTCCCCCCCACGCCGAGAGTGAAATAGTTTGGCACAAACACCTGTCCGGAGGTGTGAGATGAGTGGGGCTGGCTCGGGTGGGCAGAGGCAGCCTTTGACTGGCCTTGGCCCGGTTTTCAACCAAAAATTCGAAGGAGAACCTGTCCAGTGCTTATGGAGCACGATTTTGGCGCTGAATCGTTCGCAGGGATGCCTCTGCTGAACAAGCTGCATCACAGCGACAGTCAAAGGGTCCGAAATGCCGAAATTTGGCTCTTTGAAGGGACCGTGCGCACTGCTGGTAGGAAACACTTCGGGGAGAGGGGATGCCCGCAGGTGGTCTGTCCCACACTCGGGGCGGGGAGGGCTGTCGCTCGCAGGCGTGCTCCCAGAGAGCAGCCGGCTGTGCCTGGCTGGGAGGCAGGGGCGGCGGGTGGATGGCTCGGCGTGCGCCGCTTGGAGGGAGCCCTTATCGCGGCTGCCGGTGCCTGGGTGCGTGTCCCCGGTGTCCCGGCGCCAGCCCTGCCCGTGTGTCCGTCCCTCGTGGCACAGCGCGGCCGTGGGAGGAGCTGGGCAGCCGCCGCTCCGGGCGCGTGTTGGGCGGGAGGCGGCTCCAAGGGGCGGGCGGCAGCGGTAAGAGGATTACCTGCGTCATCCTTCCGAAGCCGTGGCCCCGAAATGTGCGGGACTAACGCTGATGGCCCACGGGAAGGCAAAGCGTATGTTTCACTGCGTCTGTGGTTACAGGGGACGCGATGCTCTTTGTGGAATGCGTTACCGTGGATGCCGCTACGAGGTAAATGGCCCTGTCTCTACCCGGGATGCTTTACCGTGGATGGCGCTACGGTGCGTCCCTGCTCCTTTATGCGGGACGTGTAACTGGCCTTTCCCAAAGCCTTTGAGCTTTGAACCGATGCACTCCCCAAGAGTCTCGGGCAAGGGTAGTTCGGGCAGAGCTTGCGCAATTTTTGGTTTTAGGCTTTTGTTTTGAGCTCTGCCTTCTCACACTTGTTGCAGCACGCGCTCGCCGTGAAAACTGACTCTGCCTCGGGAATTCTGGGCTTTGCAGTCATATTTTATCGTATCTCGTGTCTGGTTCCCTCCGAATTTTTTGTTCTTGCCTCTTCTCGACTCTGTTTCCCTGGTGTGTACATCTTCAAACGCTTACTTGTGTGCTTTTCTGGACTCTTGAAGAAAATAAATTAACAACTACCATAAATTGTAGTTTGGGAGGGACCTTGCTACATGGAGACAAAAAATATTTTTGTAGCACTTATTTTGTGAGCACGATTGGTGAACGGTAGAGCCACTGAACACCTTCGTTGTCCCGTGCAATTGTTCCTATTTTCTGCTATAGGGAGATTGTTATGGAATTATTTATTAGCAAGTGTCAAACGTCTTTGGTAGCATTTGTGGGCCAGGAACACGTGTGCTGCTATTGCCATACCTCATGTGCTATCCTGTTTCAAGGTCCTAGTTCAGGCAAAAACTGACTTAAAAATTTTTTGTTTGGTTGGCTGCTTGGTGTTTTGGGTTTTTGTTTGTTTGGAGTTGTTTGGTTTGTTTTTTTTTTAATTTGCAGAATTGAATCTCCATAGGAATCTCCATAGCATCATAGAATCCAAGAATGGTTTGGCTTGGAAAGGACCTTAAAGTTCATCTCGTTCCAACCCCCTGCCATGAGCAAGGACAACTCCCACTAGACCAGGTTGCTCCAAGTCCTGGCTTTGAACGTATCAAGGAAAATAATAGGAGTCTTATAGGCCACAGCGGGGACACAGGAATCGGGTCATTCATCCGGGAAGGAGTTCCTTGGGTCCAAACGGAGAGGAGTTAGCTGGTAAGTGACTTCTTGTATCCTCTTTGGTAAACAAACTTGTGTTTAATGGTTTTGTAAATACCTGCAAGTGGCTGGTATTCATCACTCCTACAGCCAGGCCTCATTTGCTTGAGGAATCGTGTTCACTTTCGGTCTCGCACAACAGCAGCTTCCAGCTCCATTTCCCAGAAAGGACTAAAAGAACCCAACAACCATAACAGAGAGTGCCTGGGCTGCCTTTCTGCTCCCCCACGAGCCAGTGGCTGCTGAGTAGCTGCTGTTTGCTGTAGGCTTCTGTAATTCCCATGTTATTTGTAGGGTTGCTCCGTAGGAACCTGTCAGGAAGACACAATTCAGCAGGCGAGTCAGGGCAGGAGCAAAGGTGAGCGTGGAGGTGGGGACAGTTCTCAAGGCGCTTCTCTGGTTTTGTAGTTGTGGTTTTAAATGTAACAGGGTTTTCTCGAGAGCTGAGCCTCCTCCTTTGTGCACAGGAAGATTTCCCCTGAGAGGTATTTGGAAAACTAGCTGCATGAGTCACACATCTCGCAAAGCTGCTTTTGGACCAGAGGGTCCCTCTTTTCTCTCACCTGGTGATGTGGGTCCCTCTGCGTCCTTTTCTCTGCTTTCTTAATGTCTCTTGCTTAGTTACAAAGCACTGGCAGGTAAGGCACAGGTTGGGTAGCAGTGGGGCACTTCCTTTGTGAATGGTCTAAATGAGCACATGGAGCAGGAAACACATTTGGGAGGGCTGGAGGCAGTGCTTTTATTTCGCCTTTTGGACTCTTGGTGAAGCAGGGTGAAGCTTTTCTGGTCTAAGCGTCACGTGTGTAGTCAAGGGAAGGTTGATGAGGAAAGTAGGTAGAAGTAAGAGTAATTTCTTCAAAATAATTTGTGCTTTCCACTTGCCAAAATAAGGGGAGGCACCATCAGATACCTTGTTTGCGGCTTTTTTTGGGGTGAGAATAAGGAAATAAGATAAGAAACCCTAGTGAACTGCAGACTTTGAGAGACGGACAGAAGCATAATGTGCTATTTCTTCGCTGTGACAGCACGTGTGTTTCTTTGGGATCTGAAACGAAGGGACTTGCAGCCAGGCTTCTGTTTTATTTTCTTTGGCAGAGGTAAATTGGAAACAATGTTTTATGTTTATTAGGATGGAACTAAATGAGCTCCTAATAGTTTTTTCTAAGCCCTGCTCCCCTGCTGTACTCCTCGAAGGGGTGTTTGTGGCATCATGCTAGTCCCTCACGTGGTAGCTGTGAGGGGGTGCTTCCATCCCAACCCATACCGTGGCTCCGCGCTGAGCAGTCTCTGCTCAGTGTAACCCGCAGAGTAAGGGGCGGTGGGTGGAATGGGGAGGATGCTTAGGATTTAGAGAACCCGGATCTCTGTGCCTCAGGGTTTGGACGTGTCTTAGAGTGACTGGTGTCACCAGCTCGCCTGAAGCCCTCTACCCAGGATCCGCACCCCAGGCTGCCTCCGCTGAGCGGGACGAGTGGGGTGTAATGGGGGCAGAACCCTTCCAAAACAAAGCTGGAACTGGTCTTGATGAGGCTATTTCCTGGATGAGAGGCTGCTGTTTCCATGCAGAGCATGGGGCCAGTGTTAGGAGTGCCACTGCCTATTTCCATGCAGGGTCAATATGGTCGGAAACACGAGAGTGATGTCCAGTCACAAGATGCTTGGGAATGCAGCGTAGGGTATTTCACCTCCTATAGGGGCCTATTTTGGGTGTAAAATAGCCGATTGTTGAATGGCCTGGGGTTTTTTTTGACCCACTAGGAGTGTGAGGCTGGCTAATCAGGTCGGTGCCCGAGGAGGGGGGCAGTCCTGGGTTCCAGTAGCATTCCTGGGGCCACCGCTCTGGTTAATACACCAGTGGGACAGGAACCCAGCGATATTCCTGCGGTGCAGATGTGGGTGGGAGTGGAACAGCAAGGAGCAAAGCTGGACTTTTTTCCCTAAATCCCAGAACACCTGGCTTTAACTTCCACCAGCCAGAGGAGGGAATGAACCCTGGTGCCAGCCATCCTGGGGGCATCGAATGGTGTTACCATCTTCTGCGTTATCTTTTGCATGATGTGAGTCTCCCTTGATCAGAGAAGGCAGAAAATGAAGCAGGACAGGGAGCTTGTTTTTTTTCCTGTGATCTCCAGGCTTGGGGCAGCTGCGGAGCGCTTTGGTTTCAAATATTCCTACCAAAGAGAGTCAGATTGAACCTATCGCTGGTATTTTTGGATCCTTCTCTGCCACTCCTCCTCTGATCCTTTATCTGGGAGGTGTGGGCTCACAAACCCCTACCCCTACTAGATGCGTTTTTTTTACATATAAATTTAGATTCTTAGGAAAGCAATCAGGTCTAATGAAAGCACGTTCTGTTTACAAAACATATGGAAAGCAGGTGTTTTGGCACATTTAGTAACAGTAGGTCTTGCACTTCGTTTCTTCCCTTCTTTCTTTAGCCTCTTTTTAGGAGGACCCCTAAACTGGAAGATGAAAAGTGAGGGAGAAAATGTTGCCTTTAATTTTTTTAAGTATTTTGTTGGATTTTGTTGTGTCAAGTGCTACCACCAAAATATAATCAGAATAATTGAGCTTTAGGACTCTGCACTTCATTCTTTTAATGTGTCTGAGTGACTGGAGGTGCAAGCAAGGCCAAATCCCAAAGTATTTCTATATCTGTAGCATTAAGTGGAACATCTTTAAAACCAAGCTCTCAGTGTGGCATTTTCACGTGTGTGCTTATGATCTAAAGGCTTTTCTTGTGCCCCAAAAGAAAAAAGAAGCCTGCCAAAAGCAGGGTGTCATTGTATATCTGGGATTTCAATCTGCTGTTGGATTCTTCCCTCCAGTCTTCTCTCGGGATCTTGTGCCAAAGGGGATCTGACCCCAGGGCCATATCGAGTGTCTGTTGCCTTGATAAATGTAAATGAAGTTTGCCAGGTTTGTCAGGAAAGCAAAAGCATCCTGGGGTTTGTTTGGCTGGAACATGAAGATGTCTGTACCAGTAGTGGGTGCGAGTGCTGATAGTTTTGGGTTGTGTGGTGCCTCTGGCCCCTCAGAAATCAGGGCAAGGCTGAAGGAGGGAGGGAACCTGCCACGGCTGCAGCCAAGGACAATATCGGCTGTTCCAAACCATTGTGATTAGCCATGAACAACCCAACCAAACCGCTGATCCCTTGAGGGATGTGTCAAACACTTCCTCAGAAAGCCAAGGCAGTACTGATTCCAGAGGAAAAATTATAGGTGATTGCTTATGATCTGTGGGGAATTTCCTTTGGAATTATCTATCAGAGAGTGTATCCAAGCAGAGCACATCTTTTGATTCTTTTTCTGGCCTGTTATTTCCTTTCTGGGTTTAATGAGTTTTGTGTGCTGTCATTGAGGAAGCAACGTGATTTCACCTGGAAATTTGGGATGGGGCTGGACTAGTCCAGGTTGTTTTATGCAGCTGCTTTGGTTCTGGGTCAGGGAGGGAGAAGGGAAATAATTTTTATTATATTGAATTTTATTATTTATGAATATATTGGATTTATTTTTTATGAATTTTATTTATTATTTTATGATTTTTTTTTCCACCCAGGCACCTGGGAGTAGCTCAAGGCTGGCACACTTCTCTGAGAAGTAACAATGTTTGAGCAATTTAAGCCTTAATGACCACTTGATTTTGTCTCGAGCGCAAAGGTTCAGTCCTACAGTCACCAGAGAGGTGAGCGGAACAAGAAACTTCTGTTACTCATGGAAAATTTCCTGGTATTCCTTGTGCAGTCTTTTAATTCTGTTGTATGACTTACTGTCTGCTACCTTTCTTACAAAACCCATTCAAAACTTATATTAAGCATTAGAACTTAGGATTGTTCACTACAAAATCTTGCAAAGCCTGAAGGACTTGGGGTGATGACTGCTCTCAGCAAAGGTTATTTATTAATATAACGTCAGCTTTTCCTCAGCTCTGTGGCCGTGTTTTAAGTCAGAATTAGGGCTGTCAGGGCAGGTCAGTGTTTACCTGTAGGTGTGGGGTTTGGGCCCCAGCACCGAGTTAAAACAGGATCGAGGTGACAAGCCCTGTATTTTGTTGTGTCCAGAGATTTTCTACGCCCCCGTGAGATTTCCCCCTGGCATGTGGCTGCTGTGGAAGCGCCGCACGCTGCACCACGGCAAGCCGAAGGTAAACCGGCCCCTCCCGTGGGCATTGCTGGCCTTTGTCTCTCCGTTGTGCCATCGGACTGTGGGAATTGGGAGCTGTCACTGCCACCCCACCCGAGGGCTGCGTCCTCCTGGCGGCCCTTCCCGGCCCCACGCGTGAGCTCTGAGGTGCCTCCGTGCCGCGTTGGGAGCGTGTGCTGGGAGTGCGCCTCGTCCCTGGGAGTATCCTTCTGATCCACAGCAGCCAGCTGCCGTGCTGGGCACAGCCTGGGCTTGTCAGAGTTTGAGTGGACAAACCACTGAAACAAAAGGTGCCAGTGAAGTTTGCCGAACTGCTGCTTGCACACCCCCTCGACAGTCGGTGCTTCGTGTTCGAGGCTGTCGTGTGTTTGCACTGGCGGTACTGAAACACCTTTCCCAAAAACAAGGAACACATCCCAATGGCTCTTACAACAGTATTTATTCTTCACTTCCCTTTGTGGTAATTTATTCTCCAGGTTACTACGAGCGATTCTTTAGTTTTTCCTGGAGAAAATCACATGGCAAAGGAGCCCGGAGATGTGTTTGGACAAGAGAGCTGCACCTTCCTGTGCTCTTATTCCTACACTAGGGAAACATTTACATCGCGCGAAGTGGTATTTTCCAGTGCTTTCACCTAGAAAAGCTCTTCCTGGGAGACGGGGAACAGATAGTTATTTCTCAGGTGCTCAGGCTGGACAGGTAGCACTGAAAACACGAGAAATACTTTTTTCCCAGATGTTTTCGAGAGAACCAGTGGGGTGGGTAGGAGCGGTTCGAGGGGAGCTGGGAAGCAGCCCTCTAGTTTTTGCTGGGGTATACGGAGCGTCCCCCCTTCTGCCTGAGGCGCCGAGCCGCTCCCGCTCTGAGGGCCGCTGAGGGCTGGCTGCCGGGCGCCGCCTGCCGGCCGGGGCGCGCTGGTGCGGCGGGGAGGGCGCATGCGCACGGGCTGCAGGGCTCAGTGGGGGCGGGCGGAAGTGCGGGTCTGCAGAATGGCGCGCATGTGCACTGCCCGTGAGGACGCCACGGGTCACGTGTTGTTCGAGGGCGGCAAGGGAAGGGCGGCGAGCATGCGCAGTGGAGAGCGGACGCCCTGCAGCGTCACGTGGTTCTTAAGGGCGGGAATGGCGTTCCTGCGCGGAGTGCTGCCGCCCTGTGGGGAACAGGCGGTACTGCAGGGCAGGAGGCCGCGGGGGCGATTGCGGGGCGGCGGCGCCGGTACCGGTCCCAGGCAGAAACAGAGGTAGCCTGTTTGGGGTGGAAATAGCGCGTTTTAATGCGTTTGTGTTCCAGAACAGCAGCGAGACTGGTGCTGGAGCGCGGGACCTTCGCGGGAGCAGATGCAAGGCAAGCGGGGAAGCTGTGGAAGGACTCGTGAGCTGTTGGTCTCTGGACCTGTCTGGCAATGCGTGGGAGTAAATTTGTTTAGGTGTAGTGTGAAGAACAACGTGTGAAAGCTGTTGAAGTTTTTGTCGGTCTGCTGGAAATTAGATGTTCTTGCGTCCATGGGAACTCCGGCTCTGCTTATGGAGATGTAAAAATAAAAAAAGGACTCAGGTTGCTCTGCGTCCGCAGTGGAAAATGAACGTTTCTTTTGGAGACGCGGCTGTTGTGTTGTAGATGTGCAGAAGTGCTGAGCCTCCAAGAGTGTTTTGGGGCTTTGTGAGAGCGGAACAGGGACCAGAGAAAGCGGCTCCGCTAGGCTGAGGACCAGCCCCGCACGGCCGCACATGGCCCCTGCCCTGCAGTTGCGGCTGTTCCCCACAGGGCGGCAGCACCCCGCGCAGAGCCATCCCCTCCTTACCTACGGAACATTGACTCCGATAGCGACCCAAAGCTCCTGCAGTGATTCTGAGTAAGACTTGCACCTTTTCCCTTGAGCTCTCTGGGAGGCGTGGGACAAGAACGGAACGGTAACTTCCTCTTCCGCCTGGCAGAGAAGCAGCACATTCTGCTGCAAGAATATCCACCAGTACCTGGGAGATGATGACCTACAATTTTAAAATTCATCTGAAAAGTGAAACGCATTATTTTGAAGGAAAACCTCAGTTGGAACACGTGAGAAAGATTATCCGATGAGAGATTTCTTGAAAGCTAGAATTATGTTGATGTTAGGGTTTTTATATAAGCAGAGCACCTGAAAACACTCTGCGGAAGGCTGGAGAGGTCAGTGAGGAGCTGAGGGCACAGTCGGGATTGCTGCTGCCTCCTCTGCCATTCCCGCGGCTGCAGGATGGTTTGGCTGAAGTTACAAGTGCCCCTTTCCGCAGAGCTGGATCAATATTCTTCAGTTCAAAGGGAGTATTCTCCTGTACTCGTGGCTTTTTAAGAGCTTTTTTTTATTCTTGCCCTTTCGCCACTCTTTCAGTGCTCTGTACATCTTCAGACTCGTAGCTGTGTGCTTTTCTGGCCGCTCGATGAAAATAAATTAATAAATAAATTAATA
>VZRF01011877.1:423595-490461 GCA_013396875.1 Vireo altiloquus
CCCGCCCGCCCGGCCGCGCTTCTCTGCGGGGGGCGGAGCCTGGAGCCGCTGGCCAATCGGCGTTGCGATCGCCTCACGGGAATGGCCAATGGCGAGGCAGGGCGGCCAACTTGAGCGCCGGTAGCGGAAGGCGCCCCTCTCTTCCGGGTTGCCTCAGGGGCTGCGCGGCCGCGCTCCGGTCGGTTTTGGGTGGACATGGCGCGTTTTAATGCGTTTGTGTTCCAGAACAGCAGCGAGACTGGTGCTGGAGCGCGGGACCTTCGCGGGAGCAGATGCAAGGCAAGCGGGGAAGCTGTGGAAGGACTCGTGAGCTGTTGGTCTCTGGACCTGTCTGGCAATGCGTGGGAGTAAATTTGTTTAGGTGTAGTGTGAAGAACAACGTGTGAAAGCTGTTGAAGTTTTTGTCGGTCTGCTGGAAATTAGATGTTCTTGCGTCCATGGGAACTCTAGCTCTGCTTGTGGAGATGTAAAAAAAAAGACTTAGGTTGCTCTGGATGCATAATAGAAAACACACATTAGTCAGAGTTATCTTTGGAGAGACTGCTGTTGTATTGTGGATTTGCAAAAGCGCTGAGCCTCAAAGAGTGTTTTGGGGGTTTGAAAAAGCAGAACAGGGAGTAGACAAGTGGGGTCCAATAGGCTGAGGATTGTCTCCTTATAGTTATAGAGCCCTTGACCCAACAGTGAACGCAAAACCTGTGTAAAACTATTCCCAGTAAGTCTTGTACCTTTTTTCTCTTGAGGTCACTGGGAAGCGTGGGAGAAGAACGGAACGATAACTTCTGGTGAGCCCTAGCAGAGAGAGGAGTAGCAAATTCTGCTGGAAGAGTACCTGTGAGTACCTGTGAATTCATAATCTTAACAGTTTTAAAATGAATTTGAAAAGTAAAACACGTTGTTTTGAAGAAAAACCTCAGTTGGAACACGTGAGAAAGATTATCCGATGAGAGATTTCTTGAAAGCTAGAATTATGTTGATGTTAGGGTTTTTATATAAGCAGAGCACCTGAAAACACTCCGCGGAAGGCTGGAGAGGTCAGTGAGGAGCTGAGGGCACAGTCGGGATCGCTGCTGCCTCCTCTGCCATTCCTGCAGCTGCACCCAGGTGTCTCAGGATGCTTTGGCTGAAGTTACAAGTGCCCCTTTCCGCAGAGCTGGATCAATATTCTTCAGTTCAAAGGGAGGATCCTCCTGCACTCGTGGCTTTTTTGGTTTTGCCCATCGTGGTCTTGCTGTTGTGTTGGTCCCCTTTCCGAGGAGAGGCCGGAGCCTGGATTTCCGTCTCTTACGTGGCCTCGGTGCTCAGGAGGAGTGCTAAAGGTGGCTGCAAAAGCACGTCTGGGTGCTCTGGGAGTCAGGAATGACTTTGTCTCCTGGTTTTGGTTGGAACGTTGAGCGGGTGCACTCTACTGATTTTTTTGATCTCCTTTGGCTCTCCTGCTTGAAATAAGTGTCATTCCCCTCCGTCCCTTCCATAATTCCAGGGTCGGTATTTATTCTGTTATGGATGGCTAATTAGCAGAAGAATGGGCAGAGAAAATGCTGCCTGAAGTGTGGTTCCACCACATCTGTGAGCTTTTTTCATGAGCTTCAAAGGCGTTGTGGTTTCTGCTGCCTGGCAAATGTCCTGGGAGCTGTTCTGCTTGAAATCTTTAGGGAGAAAGGCAGCACAAAAGGTTAAATCTATACCTGAACTGAGAGAGGATGGAAGTGTGCTGTGACGGATTAGCCCTGAAAATGGAAGCACTCTTTGGCTTATTCCACATATTTAGCATAATTTTAGAAAAAAGGTGAAATAGTCACTGGCAGTTGTAGCCCGTGACTCCCTCAGCTCCTTCTGTCCGGTTTTCTGACCTCCTTGGAAAGGAACTGTCGTTTCCTCGTTCTCCAGCCGGGGTCGCCTCTGGGTTACGCAGGGCCATTCCAGCCGGGCCGGCTCTCGGTGCATGCAGGAGGTGTTTCTGGCTGTACGGAAGGGCAGCGCGATTCAATTTTTGTAGCCTAAAAAGGTCTTTTTCTAGAACTTGTACTGATGCAAAAGGTTTTTGGGGTAATTTTTTTCCGTTTATTTATTTTTTCTGCTGCTCTGAGGCATGCCTGTGATCCGTGGAGTTCCCTGCTATTGGGCTGTGTGTCTTTTTAGTGCTGTCACGGAGATTGTCCAAACAAGCGGTGGGAACCAACCGAGCTGTGCTAAGCAGAGTTTGGACTTGGAAAGCTGCAATAAGATTGTAGTGCTGTGCCTTGCAAGTTGTGTGGGGGGTTCTAAGAAATGAAGGTAGATAAAGTATGAGCCAGGCCATAAATTAAAATCAAATATATGCTGTGAGTGCAACATCGCAGTTTGCTGGGTTACAGGAGACCCTGTAATGTTTTCTTTAAATACACTTCAATGTGGAGAGGAATTTGAGCTGGTTCAGAAGTTACTGTTGGCTGCGGTCAAAAAGACACAGAGAAAACCTTTTTGTTCTCTGCAGAGAGCAGGTATTCCTTGTGGAACTGTGGGGTTTTTACTCTGGACAGTGCCCTCTGTATCGGCTGCAGGGCCGCAGGCAGTTGGGTACAGCTCTAGAGGCTGGGGGCTGCCGAGGAGCCTGGGCGGCCGGAGCGATGCCGGCACGGCGAGGTGCCAGCTGTGCTCTCTAAGGCACCTGCGCGCTTGCTGCACTTCTCTGGACAGTTTGGGGGTCTGGAACCTGCTTCTCCCTGGGAGAGGGAGGCAGTGCGAGCTGTGGGTTACCTGCTGCAGAGCTAGATGTCAGGGTTACTCCAGAAAGGTCAGAGGAAAGAAATCTAAAAGCTTTCTGGAAGTTGGGTAGGTGTAATCTTGACAAAGCTTGTTGTAATCCTTATTTTGCTGTAACATTATCCACAGGCAGGCTCAGCCCCTCACTGGAAGGCTAGCAGCACTGTTGTGCCTGTCACGGGGCTGGGGATATTCCATCTAGCTCCAGTAAGCAGTGTCAGTGCTCTCACCCGCTCTTGCCTGTGGGAGCCTCGCTGCTGCGTCTGGACCCTTAGCAGTCAACCTCCGCCAGAAAATGAATTTCTGTGTCTTTTCTCGATGTACAGCCAGCCTGTCCTTTTGTAAGAAACTCAACCCCGACAACACTGGCTGGGCTTGCTATTTCTTCCCCTTTTCTTATGGGCTTTTGCAGGCCACCCATGTGGCAGGTTGGTCTGGGAGGTTTATTCTCTAAAGTGAGCCTGTTGTGACAGAAGTCTTGCATATACTTGCTTGTTAAATGGTTGTGTTTCAAACTTGATCTGGAAAAGTGTATGTGGGAAATGAGATGTAGGAGGTTGGATTCACCTGAAAGCCAGTTCACGTCTCACAACCAGAAGAACTCGGCAGGCAGACAGGTCCTGACTTCTTTACACAGGTGTATGTTTACCCTGTCTAGCCCTAACCTCTACTCTGGTATGCATTCAGTATTACTTGTTTATTCAAGGTGATAAAGGCCCTGTGGATATTAGCACTGGTACAAAAGCCTTAGGAAATGATGCAATACTTAGGAACTCCTTTTTTATTTCCCAAAGCCAGTTTCTCAGTGACTGTCATGACCTTTTGGGAGGGGCTTGCTGTGATGGGCCAGAGAGGAAGACTCCAGCCCCACTGATGTGTCCGAGGACCCTGTAAGCTTGGTGGCTTCCATGGTGATTGGAGCAAGTTCTAGTTGCATTTCTATGGGTAGCAATGCAGCCATCAAAGTGTTTAGGCACTTCAAATAATTAAGTGGAGTCTGTTGGTGGAAATTAGGGAAGTTGGTAAGCTGAGGATTCATCCTTTCTCTGCTATTTCCCTGACTTGGGGTGGGGAGAGGAGGGGGGAAAGGTGTAGGTTTTGCTACAGGAGCTAAAACCAGTTTCACACGAGATTCCACTGGGAAGCTGGTACTCTGGAGGTAGATCTTTACTGCTGCTGGGCACCCATGAAGTGTCCCTTCCTGAATGGCTTTGTGAAACACCGTGTCAGTTGTCAGGAAGTGGCTGTCACTGCTAACAGGACTTGATGACACTTCAGATTCTGTGTTCATGTACAGCTGAATTTTGGGACTGCAGAAGTTGGTTGAGAAGCAGTTGTTTCAGTGGGGTTTGGGTTATGCCTGTGAGCGTCGGGGGAATTAAGAAGAATTGCTTGATGTAATTAATGCTGCTGGCGTGAGGGGGTTGCCATTGCTGTGAGACCTCTGGACGTGGCCTGGCAGCATCCAGAAATGCCCCAGTATGTTTTGTCCAGTTGGAGCCGGCCGAGGCAGACAAAAATAATTTTGATCCCTTCTGTTAACCTGGGAAATAGAAGCCAATTCTAAAAATCATAGAATGAAGTCATGGAATAGGTGGGGTTGGAGGGAACCTTTAAAAGTCATGAGTCCCACCCCCCTGCCGTGAGCAGGGACACCTTTCTTACAGTCTTTCTGAATTGTTCTTCCTTCCTGTTCATGATTATGCGAGAGAAATCCCGGTGTTTGAGGTGAGAGTTGTTCATTCGCCCTTCAAATTTTGTTTGCAAGAATGATTGATTGCATCTCCTTGCAGCACTAAATGTGCTTCTGGTCTTGGAGCTGAATCACGTGCCGGTTTTGGTTGATAAAAGAGAATTTGGTGGCCATAAAGCACATCTTGGCTTTCCAAGAGAAGTCAGAGGGGTTATACTGGCTTTCTGGGGTAGTTCAATGGAATTGAGCTGAATTCCCGAGGACTTGAGAGTGCACGGACGGCGGGGCCACATTTGGGGTATGTAAGAGGACATAAAGCAAACCCCAGAAAATTTGGACCTTCAAAAGCGTTAGAAAAATGAATTTTGACCGTCTAGTAGATGGCACATTACATCAGGGACCGCAAATTGAACTGAGCAAGAGACCTCAGGTGTTGCAAGGAGAAACTGCGCTCTGTACGATTTCACTGGAGTGTAGCAGCCGCTGGGCACTCGCCCCGCAGCAGAGGGCCTTTGCCTCGGAGACCTTCCAGCAACCTCACAGCGACAGGCGCACCTGTGCAGCTCCCGTTCTGGTAACGCACAGAACAAAGGAAGTGCTGTACCAGGTGCGGTTCACACCTGCGCTGGCAGTCAGAAATGTGCTCGGGCTCACAGGAGAGCAGTGGGAGGGTGGCAGGTCGAGAGCTGGGCTCCAGCCAGGAGCCTCTGGGAACTGTGTGGGGTCAACTCCTCACCTTCTCCCTCTGCCCCCGCCAGCCTGTGGGGCACGGGTGTCTGCTCCTGTGCCCCGCTGTGAGTCTGAAATGGGACAGGTGGTGGCACGGGGATGGACCGGGTGATGCACAATGCACGCAAAGTACTCGTCCCATTTGGAAGTGTTTGCTTTAACAAGCTGAGCTGCCAAGGTGGAGCGCAGAACACAGGAAACCTGCTTGGAATGCACAGGTGTCCGTGTCTATTTCCTAGTCATCCTTTCAGGCAGTTCCTGGAAGGTATTTTTTTTGCGAGGTATTTTGTGAAAGAATAGGTAGCATCCATAGCTAGAAGGTGAGTAATTGTGGGTTATTGCTCAGACTAATCACTAAAAAATGTGAAAAAGCAAATTGAGATCAAAATGGTCTTTGTCACACTAGTCTGCTGCAGCTGAAATGGGACAAAGCAAGGGAAGTTCTGATCTCTGGAGAGATTTCTGTGTATGTCCAACCTTTTGTGTTTTTGCTGTTGGATTTAACCCCAAAACCTACAGTTGTAGGTGCGGGTAGAAAGACCAAGCTGAATAAAACTTTGGCTAAATCGACCTTTTCATGAGGATTTCAATTGTTTAGGAGCCTTACCTGTCTCCTGTTCTTTCCTGCCTGCTTTTTCTCCAGTCTTTGACTCTTGTAAATATGTAAGTATTTCTTTTAACTGCTGAAGCCAGGAGCATCCATTGTGCCCACTCTGCTGCTCTGCCAGAACGCTTGTGCTAAGTCAGGACCCTGGAACGTGCTGAGGGTGCTGCTCCTGGCAAGCCAGTTCAGAGGTCCTGACTGGGTGTCTGATGCAGATGCAGCAATCTCCCAAAAACAAGGACCAGTTCTCTCAAATCACTTAGTAGGAGTTAAACACCGCTTGGAAGTGTGGCCTGGGTGAGTTGGGACCTCCTAGTCCTCACCTGCCTGATTTGCACTGTTCGCACAGGAAGGACTTCCGTAAGTAGAGGAGAATGAGCACGAGTGCCTCCTTTGAATTTATCCAACCATTGGATCCAATAATTTGGGGTTGTCTGCCCAAAGTAAGCTCAAGGAAATGGTCAGGCCACTGTTATCTTCTCTGTGGGGCTTGGTGGAGTATTGGACAGCTGCTGTCAGCAAGAGCTGATCGGGAGATGGCTCCGAAGTACCTGAGAAGGGCTTGTGGCAGAGGGGGATTTTCCAAGAGCTGTTCAGCATCCCCACCACCCTGTGCAGAGCACGCTGGTGGGAAGGGGCACGTGCCCTTCCAGCACACCGTGCGCCCTTTCGGAGCACTGTAGGGCAATTTGCCTCTCCTAAAGCCTTTCAAGCACAGGAGAGAGCTCTGTGTTTCATCAGCTACGAGGCCTTACCCCACGTTTCGTTTTGCCGTCATATATTTTGTCTCAAGTGCCCGAGGCTGGCCCACGGGATACATTACCAGCGTTTGATTTCCAAACGAGCTGAGGTGTCAGAATGATACAGGCCGAGTTTGCACTCAGGAGCTGTTCTACAGCCCTTGCTTGCTCTCCCAGAAGAGTTGCCCCTAAAGAACACTCCTCGCTTACAGCGCGAGTTTGCAAACTTTAGTGTTATTCTAATGATGATAATAATAATAAACGATATGGGGAGGACTGCTTTGGATTTATGGCTGCACGTTGCGTTTTGGCAAAATAAAATGAAGTAGGCGCTGCTTTCTAACCAATAGCTATTGCGTAGACCTTTCCTGTTAGCAGTAGAAGTCAAGTACAATATAAGACTTAAACTACTATAAAATAAACCTTGTGATTCAGGGTAGGTTTGCTGAGACTGGTGTATGTAAAAGACATTTTCTGGCCTCAGAATGACAGACTGTCTTCCATCATCCAGAACCCAGCTGGAAAAACTATCTTTTCCTTTGATTAAACTCCCAGGCATGTTGTTTTTCTTTTCAGCTTTTTCCCTCAGAATCTATCCATTAAATGCAGAGCAGCGTAGTTTTCTTTTTATGGAAAATATCTACGAACAACAGAGAAGGGATGAAACCTTAGTACGGCAAAAGAGCACCGGACATTCTATAAATAGGAGCATTTTCCAAAGTGTGCTGAATGCCTCTCGTGTCACTGGAGCAAAGCTTAGCACATTTCAGTACAAAATTCAGAGGGAACTATGTCTCATCGTGAGCAGGGGCCGATCTCTGTGCGGCCAGCTGGGTGCGTGCGCTCACAGACAGCAGGTGAGGGAGCATCCCTCTGCTTTGTAATGAGGGGATGTCCCTTAGGGAAGTTACCCTGTTCTCTGGCTGCCTGTGGCCCTTATCTCTGGGAAAAATCCTGCTGTCCCTTTGAGCAAGGCTGATCCAGAGCATGATATGATGAGAACTTGCTGCTTTGTAGTGCTGACAGTTTAAACCTTGTAAATGAGGAAGGGACTGGAGTGTAACGAGTGTTCTGCTGCTGTTGCTGGTAATTATTCAAATAGCAAGGCATAGGACACGTCCTAGCTGGACAGCGTCTCATCCAAGGTGGGCTCCGGCCCTCCTGGTGGAGCTGGCGTTGGGCATTGGAGCGAACCTGGTCCTTGGGCAGGACTGCGTAGCACGGGGGACTCCGGTAATAGGTCAGCCAGTGTTCTCGGGTCACTTCAGTCGATCCGAGTTCAGTTTGTGGCATTTCTCCCTTGCCTTCTATAGGCTCGATTTGGGTCTGGGAAGAAATTCAGTTGTTTCATCTTTCCACGTCCTTAGCTATTTGTTGCCTTTCCTTTATTAGAGGTGAGTGCTGTCTTTTTTGTTTGCTGTGGTGATGTAATTGACTGATAGTCTGACTAATGGCTGTTCCTGAACGCTGGTGCTGAGGATGTGACAAATGAGCAATATCAGGGGCTTTGGAGTTTAATATGTCGGGAGACATAATCAGGCGTATTGATTCTTTCTTACATTTCCTTTGTTGCTGATTAATAGCCAGTTTTTGGTTGTTGAATAATTCTGCGTGTTCCTTAGAACAATGAGTTATTCAGAACTTGAAAACTAGTCAAACTAAAGAGGGAAATAATTGCAACAGGGAACAAAGATTTTCTGTTGGGTGACACTAATACTTTACTTAGTAGATAGGAAATGGTAACTGCTCATTAGCCGAGCCAGTCCCACCATGACTCAATTTCCCTTGAGCTGAGCTAGGAAGAAATGCACATCTGTAGAAGACGGACCAAGAAAACCGCAAGGCACGGGAGGCTCCCCGCGAAGCACACCTGGTGCTGCTCTGCCTGCGGTGGGTCCTGCTCCGTGGGCTACAGTCACACCTAATTCTGCGGGGCTCGCTGGCACTGCCCCTGGGACTTGGGGAACGTACTCGAGTGCGAATTCGCTCGCTGTCGTGGACCGAGCGTGTTGCGTTGGAAACGTTACCGCTGCAGTTTCCCCCTCCTCCCTGAAAATCTGCTTGTAAGACCTGTCCTGATAGAAGTAACCCTACTCCAGCATGAGGAAGGCTTTCTAGAAATCATTTGTACCCTGAGCTAATTAAAAAGAGAAATCTGCACTGCCAAACCACAACTGCTTTCTAGTGTCTGGAATCTTGGTTTAAACTGATGCAAATACATGTGTTCTACATCTGTTCTGGAGAGTTCAGCCCTTACATTCCTTCATCCCATGCAATATTTGTGAAATAAAAGGAAAAAAGGAGAATTGGATGGGCTTCATAGAGATAGGATATTTAGTCTGCTTGCAAGTGCTTCCCCCATGGTTTCAGTGCTCGGGGACTTCTCCTGACAGCCTGGATTCAATTGAAGTTGGTAACTAGTTGTGACTGACTCTGCTCCCACTTTAGTTAATTATTCCTGGTCTGTCATGGAAAACAAGATGGAGGGAGAATGTATTTGCAAACGTAAACAGCAGTGCTGCTGCGGCCCCTTCTCCTTTACTTTGGAATGCGCTGCAGTTGGAATGGGCGTAGGACCGCCGGTACTTCTATCAGGTGCCCGCCTCTAAAGGCTTTTCCCTAGGCTCTGCTCCAGGGGGTTTCCGTAACCCCTCTGTGCTCCTGCTTTGTTTAGCAACAGGAATGCCTGGACATGGTGAATATCTTGTGAATATTAGGGACAGGCTTCTGTGTTCGGCGATCAGTAGCAGTGAGATATGGTGATTGCACACAAAGCAACTTCTGCGCTCTGTGAATTTCTAACAGTTGTAGGAGGTTTTTTTTGTTTAACTGGCAGCATTTGAGATTAAAATATTGTCTGTCATATGATTCTGAACTAGTGTTGACAGAGTTGTCAAAATAAGGTGGGATAACATTAACGGAGTTTTTCCTTTTACTGGACATATGAAATGAGATAGATCTGTTCATACTGTTTGTTGAGTCATTCATTTTTCATCCCAGTGCCTGATTCCCTTTCCTCTGGCTCTGAACACAGCTGAGACTAGGGAGCTAGAGATGTCGATGGTGGATATCGCCAGAATCAGAGAGTCTCAAGCTGTGCCCCTTCAATTGTATTTGCTTATTCCTTGACCCTGTGTGCTGCGTTCCCTTCTTTTCTATCCAGTGTGTCTAAATCCGGCATCCAGAGCAGGTAGAAGTAAAGCACTCTACAGGAACAGTGAAGGGTCAAATAATTAATGCTGCTGAGGAGTAAGCACTCTGCAGGAGCCCTGCCCGTGCGAGTCAGGGCTGAGCTTAGGGCTCCTCAGCTGCAGGAGACGTGTGACCATTCACCTCTGTGGCTCGAGACCTCTGCAACAGCACCCAGGAACAGCACCTGAGGCTCCAGGCAGATCGGCCTCCTCTGTTGCACAGAAAGGCAGATCGGAGCTGGCTGCCGCGCCGATCAAAACGCAGGTCAGGAGCGTAAACCTCAGGGATCAAAATGTGGTCTTGGGAGCAAAGATCTAGCAAATATTCAATTTAGCAGATTTTTCTGACATACCGTGCTTAGCGATTGGCTTTTCCCAGGAGGTTTTATTTTGACATGTCTCAGGCACAGACATTACTGTCACACCAAAATGGTACAGGGTGAATTTATAGCAACCGCTGTCTGAGATGGGAAGTAAATGAGGTAAAAATAGAAAAACGGGCAGTGAGACGACAAATTGTCTTCCACCTCAGATCCTAAATATCAGTGGATTAAGTAAATCTCAGCAGAAAACGACAACTTCCCTCAGCTTCACAGCAAGCATCCCAAATGGCCGCGGTTGGGAAGGAACTGGAGGAGGCAGGACCCTGCTCTGCCCCAGCGGCTTGCTCTCTCTCCCCCCCAAGGGCGTGCAGCCTCAGACTTCGGTGGCGAGCGCGTGGGCAAACGATGGCCGTGTGCTTTTTCAGAAAAACGGGTACTTTGGTCAGAAAACTAAAGAACTCTTGACCCTGTACGTTTTCGATGTGTACTGGAGCCTTTTTCCGCTGTGGGGTGTGCCAGTTTCCAGCAAGGTGTGTACATGGGTATGGTGGTGCCAGCCTGGCTTCGCGAACCTCAGAGACCTCGGCAGGTGAACTAAAACACCAGGGAGAGTCTGAGTGGGAACAGTGAAGGAAGTGGGGAGGGCAGGGCTGTGCTAACACAATGTAAGTGCATAATTCCACATTCTTGGGAGAGTTTTGCTGAAGCATCCACTTTTAAAGAAAATATTAGGGGATCATTATTACAGGAAATAAATTTCACGATGTTTTTAAGTTGTATCCATAAAAAGCTAGAAAGGATACTGAGTAGACAGTCCTGGTCTGGTGAGCGGGCCCCACAGCTGTGTTGGCTTCACAAATGTTTTGCATGTGCTGTTCTTAAAGAGCAAAGGAGAACAAAAGGGGGGAAAAGCCCAACACAAAAACCTTCAGTCCCCTCATCTTCCAAACCATGAGAATTTTTCCTGTTTTTTTGTGTAATAATTGTATCAATTATGGTTTGCGTTTTTTCCGCTAAGTGTTTGAAATAATTAGCAGAGACTCGAACTCCAAGAAGCGGCTCTTAGGAAAATCAGGCATAAAAAGAGCCCAACCATATTTAGGAAATGAAATTGCAATTATGTAAATTGCAGCTACTGGATGCGTAGGCATGAGAGCCCAGGAGAGCGGAACTGGCAAGCTCTCGGTTACGGTGGAGAAGAATCCTCGTTTGCACTGTAAGGCAAGGCCACGCTCGGCAGTTTGCTCGCGAGCGTGAAATCGCGTCACGGACGCGTCTGCTTGCCACTTCTGTTTTGGTGTGGAAGTCAAGTGGCTGGAATTTTCTGTTTGTAAAGATTTCCTCTTGTTTGTTCTAACAAACAGCTGCACCACATTGTCTGACACCAGTTAAGAGTATTTACTGGCCAGTGCTCTGGGGAGACGAAAAGGGAGGCATTTAATCTAATCTCCTTGAACGTCTCAGTGTTTGCACTTGGAAGTTTTCTTTTCTGCAGTCTTAGGGCAAGTGCAGAACAAATTAATGTTGCAGTTTGACACGGACTGCCCTCTGAGCCTGATTACTGCCGGGAGCTCCTGAGGCACATCTTGAAGAGCCCTTTCCCATAGGGTACAGGAAGAAGAAAAAAATACATTGTTACTCAGAATTGCTTTTAAGCATCAATCTGAGCAGATCTGAGTGAAATCATGCACTGAGCTTCTTCAACTTGTTAACCAGAGACTTAGACCAGAAGGTGAGCTTCATGAAATACATGAAGAGTAAGGTTTTGTTAGGTCATTTTTGATAACTCAAGCCTGCATTGAGGCAGGAAGACCGCTCAGATCTGACTGGAAGTGAATTCACAGTGCAGCGTGGGGGCCCAAGTCCAGCTTGTGTCAGCTGGAACTGTGACCCAACCTACAGACATTCATTCAGGTTCCTGAGAGTCACTGTGAGGAAGTTCCTGCCCATCTGTCCGGTCACGTTGTGCTCGGGGTGGTCACTGCAAGGACTTCAGACTGCGAGGAGGTGTCTGTGCTAGCAATGTACTGTCACAGCTCTCAGTCTTTAAGGAAATCTGGGCAGTAATAACTCACGGCAGCCTCTCACAAGGTTGGAGAAATGCGTGGAAACAGCCAGTTATTGACAAGACTAACTCAGGATGCCCTAATAGGCAGCTTAATGTATAACTTTATGCTGTGTTGTGTGCTTGCATGTTATTGCCCCGGCAGTTTCTGCTATAGCGAACAAAAAATGGGCAGATAGATCCCCGTGCTTTCTTTTTCCTTCTCGTAAAACTGGTTTTCAGTCAAGGTCTTTTGTCCTGTGGGTCAGTGAGTTTTTGCCTGATATTTAAAGGCCTGCAGAAGGCTGGACCTGTGCAGTGCCCAGAGGCAGCAGTGGGAGTCTCGGGACACTGGTGACAGGTACGTCAGCTGAAGGAGTTCCAAAATTCTTGAACCTGCTCACGGTTATGAGAGCCGCATGAAGTCAATAGTTTTACCCTCAGCTGGTGCAAGTTCTCTGTCTCCACAGCACCGGTATGGCAGGTTTGGGGTGAGCCGTGCAGACGGTAGTAAAGCGGTCATGTTGGCTCACACAGTACACGCGAGGAGTCAGAAATAGAAGCGAGGTCTCCTTAACACCGAGGTGTATGCTTTAACGGTAAAAAAATTTTGTTTTTCCCATCCAAATCCCCAAGCACTGTTTTGGAAAAATATCTAGAGCAGCAACTTTTCATTTGTAATCCAGCTTGCATAGCAGATGCTGGAGGTTGGGTGCAACAAATCAAGATGGAAATGGCTGGTGCATACTTTTTGGTTCGGCCATATGCTGCAAGCGATGGTTTTGACAGATGCATTTTTCCCTAGAGATTGCATTTAGTTCATCAACCTTAGGTTAAATGTGAAGGATCTGAGGTAAAATTCCAGGGCTCCGTCCATTAGCCACCAAGCCCACAGCGTTTGTGTTAAAACAGCGCGATGGGAAATGTGACCTGGTGCTGGGGAATCGAACTGGTTCCAGTTGTGCTGCAGCACTGTGTCGGTTATGTCATACCACACGCGTCCGATAAGGGAAGACACGATGGCGTTGGGTAAGTTCTTGTGCACGAGGACTCTGCAGGTCACGGGGAGAGCGCTGGCTTTTATTTAATAACCGAAGTATGCAGGTGCTAATTTGAACCAGATGTGTGTGAGGCCAAAGCCAAAGTTTGTTACACCGCAGTGAAATGATGGCCTTGCATTTCTGGGACTGGAAGGAGGTTTTGGATCAATCTTTGTTTACTAAAATATTTGGGCAGCTATGAATTCTAGTGCTTGAATTCTCTTTTTCAGTTTCCTCCCTCCATTCTAAGCCCCTTTGATGGGCTTGCACTTGATGGGCTTGCACTTGAGGAAGCCTTTCTGGAGCGGCCGGATTGGTACCGGAGCATCGGGAGGGTATTGGCTGGCCCAGGTCTTGCTCCCCCGCCAGTCGGTGGCATTTGCATCGCGTCTCTCCGCGGGGGCGGGGGTTTGCCGTCCACGGAGGCCCTGGCACGGTGAGCCTGGGTGTGGGCTGAGATAGTCCCGGCTCTGGTGCCCGAGTCCCTCCGGTGGCACGGGCATCTCCGTGGACGCCAGAGCGTGGTGGGTACAGGCAGCTGTGAGTGAGCAGGCAGCTGGCGCAGAGGAGGGGCTGCCTCATTAGGGGATTTTTGTAAAGATATATTTACGTATATATAAAATGTTTCCTCCTGCCTACCTTATTAGCCTCTTCAGACAGCAGGAAATAAATGGACTATTTGCATGCTGTGCTGTATTTCAATTTCAACATGCAAGAGGCAGCAGGCTGCATCGGGCAGCTGCATGCCGCCTTTGGTCCGCAAGGGTGGCCAGTCCAGGAACCCTAATGTGTTCCAGGTTCACGGAGATAGTGGGGAGAAGACCAACTGCCACACATTTGGGTTACGCCAAGCTCAGTGGTGAATTTCCTGTATATTGGTTGTACCTCTCAGTGCTGTAGGGTCGGATGATGATGTGGAATGAACTGCTCGCTGCCTCTGGTGCACTTGGCCAGCCCAGAAACTCGATGCTTTGAAACTGGTATGAGCCCTGCAACTGCGGTGTGGCTGTGCCAGAGGAGCAGGGGAGGCCGCAGGCTCCCTGATGGGAGCGCTCCCTCTTGGCCTGGGAGGCCTTAACGCAGGTTGGCATTTCTGTTTTCATTAAGGTTCGTGGTTTGGTGTGTTTGGCCGGGTCCGTCCCTCCTGGTGCAGCGGGAGAATCAGAGTGTTCAACCTGCAGATTGCTTATTGACAGGAATGCCAGAGTGAGGCTTAAGCGTGACTGTTCTGAACAGTGTTTTCTCATGCGGAGACTGCCTGGACTGCTAGGATTTTTGGCTTAACAATAGGTTAAGAGGCTTTGCATACTTGTGAGTTTGAACCTTGTTAAGAGGTTTTTTTTTCATCAATGTTATCCTCCCGGAATCAAGAGTGTTTTGCTTCTCAGGTTTCTGCTCATCTTTGCTTTTTCTCTGATTTAATAATATTTGTACGTTCCAGGGATGTGCTTTTGCTGCCGCTGTGTAGCGTAATAGCAAGAGCTGCTCTAATGCTTGCACAAAATTTTATGGATCCCTTTTCAGTGCTCATCGGGGAGTCTCTTATGGGGCCTGAAATGATGAAAAATAGCGATGTTGCTTTCCATTACGGGTCTGACTTTCCCAGTCACCAGAGTTACAGCAGTTACTACAGTTTGGAACTGAGCTGCTGGTAGCGTGCTTACCCAAATCATAGATGTGTGTGTAGGACTTGTTTAAAATAGTTGTGATTTTACTGTATGGCAGTCACTTCGATCAGGGGAGAGCACGGAGTTGCTGTAACCCAAGTGCCTTTTTTGTTGTCCTTCGGTAAAGAAGATCCATTGTACGGAAGCTGTCATTTCCACAGGCAAAAGGAATTATTTTTCATAAGGTGGAATCTTCAGTTTTATTTCTGTGCAATGTGCTCCATGTGATTATTGAAAGAACTAAAGGCTGAACTAAAAGGATGTGAGAGCTGGCAAGCGAGTGCTTTTAATTAACTTACACAGCCCAGTGCACTTAATGGAGATATGTGTCCAGCTTGATGTGAGATGCGTTTATTCAAACCATCAACAGGAGGGTGTTTCAGCATTGTGATTTACCCCTCCTCAAGTAGCCGGGTGTGGAGAAAGCACCTTCTACCTTGGCCAGTACTGCTATGGAACTGTAATATCCACTTTCTGAATCCTGCCAGCTCCGTTGCTTTCTTGATCTCTGTATCATTTTCCTCCTAAACACTCTAGAGTTGAAAGAAGTAAAGACTAAATGCTCACGTAGTGGGTCTGGTGAGCTCTTACCAGCTTTGTTAAAATGTCTGTATCTTGGATTCATATCAAACAACTCTTGTCATCTTTTCCTAGTGTCTGTCTGGTTTACTCAGCGAGATGTACGCAGGTTCAAAACCTGCTTTGTTGTGAGGTTTTTTAGCGGAGGTGATCTTGCTGTGTACCTTCGCTCTGCACACACAATTGCTGCCTGAACGGCGGTGTGATAATGAACTTGTTTCTCATACAGGTGACCATTCGGTCTCAATGAAAGAGAGAGTTCAGTCATTTCACTCTTGTTTCTTTTGGGTGTTTTTGACCGCTGTAGAATTGATGTTTGGGCCTGCCTTTCTTCTCTCCCAGTGGAAATCAGTGATTTCTGTTTTCAAGAGCCGTCTGGTTTTATGAGAAGGAATTGACTGAAATGGGTCAGAACGCAAGCGTATTTTCCAACTTGGTGTATCAGTTCCCTGTTACTTCTGCTTTTTTGCTTTAATCTTTTTGTATAGGGACATATTGAATTTGATGGCTGAACTCAGACTCCGGTGGGAACAGCATAGGTATAATTTTCCAAACCTTCCTCGTGCCTGAGGGACTCCAGAGGAACCTTTGTTGCAGAAGGCTACGTGCTTGCCAGCCTCACGCTGATGGCACCCACTCATGTTAGCATTGGTGATCTAGACTGATAATGGAGCAAGTAAAATTAGAGAACTTCCTGGTGAAATAGAGTCACGGATTCCTTGGCATTCCGTATAGCAGAGAGGGATCCTCTGCGCTTTTGTTCCAATGCCCTTAACTCTGACAGCCGTCAAGAAAATGAGGCAGGGGAAGGCTTAAGTTTTCTTAAAAGCTTCCAGCTGCTGAGAGCTGTTCCTAGGACCAAGACCACTTGGCTTTGACAAAGGAACACCCAGTTCATCCGACAGCTTTTCTTCAAGCTCCATCTCAGCACCGGGATCGCGGCGTTCTGCTGCGTCTCGTGCCTCTGCAGTTTTTCCGCTCGTCAGGATGGATAGTTGTGCCTGAACGCCAGGGTTATTCAGAAATGCGACAGAGCTCTTGCTGACAGGCAAAAGGCAGATTCATGCAGACAAGCAGAAAAATGTCTTTTTGGGAGTATTTTTACGTAGCTTCTGTAGCAGTTTTTCCTTTACATTCTTTCCTCAGGATGGCAACTTGACTTGATCACAGCCAAGACCTGAGGTCACCTTGAACTCAGGTCTCAGTTCACCTTGTCCCTCTCTGCCCCCGAAACGGGCCAGGTGTAGCGCAGCAGCTTACCTGCATCCGGCCTGTGTCTCCGACAGATTTAGAGAGAAACTGCCCAAGATTACTGAATGTAAGTTTCCGTGGAGAGCGTCAGAGATCGTCCAGTTCATATATCCGATACAAAACAGCCAGTGTTGTGTTGTGAAATCACAGGTCCTTTAGATATTTTCTTTCGAAAACCCTGGAACGAGGATGTTATCGGCCATGTGGCTGAGGTCAGAGTAACCTGCTAACACTGTGAGCTGCGATCGATTGCATACGGGTAGCCCCAGGTGTGCATATATGGCAAAGCCTCTGGGCGTGCAGCCCATGTTTGGGCGCCTTTTCTGGCGATGGGTATTGTTGGCGCTGAGGCGTCTGCACTATTTAGTTGTGTGCGGTGAGGAAAGCGTTTCCGTAAATTACGGAGTTCTAGCTTCCACCTCTGCTGGTGGTGTTTCGTATTGAACATTAATTCTCTCATCTTGAACAAAACCAGTAATTAATGACACAAGCTCATTAATTGAACCCTCACAAGGGTCCCTGACTATGCTGAGATGCCCCCACCTCCCCAGGCTTTCATGGTGTAGCTACAGCACATAAATTGCCTTTTATTGCAGGCTTGTCCTGTTTATTTTTACACGAAAAGGTTAGGACAGCTGAAATGATGCCTGGGGGAGCAAAAGCTTATCTCCACCGAGTCCCTGTGTTATTCCCCGTGTCCCAGTTATACTCTGCAGCACCATAATACTTTCCCAGCTCCAAGAGCTGCCCGAGTTCTGCACTCAGAGGCCCCAAACGACAATAATTTTGCTTCTGGCCATCACTGGATATTGCGAACACGGTGTGCTTACAGTGGGGCCCGGGAAGTCACACGGGGAGCGCATTCTTTGGAATCCTCTTTGTTTTATCATTGCGGAACAACCCACAAAGATTTGTATTATTGCACCTGAATAAATAGTGCTCTGCACTTCCCCCACTGAGGTCAGCGCTTGTGCGGGGCCGTTCCTGGGCCCCTTCCCTGCTGCTCCTGCTGCAGCGCTGGAGCCTGGCGCCCGTGCCACCTGAGCAGGTGTCACGGAGGGCATGTTTGCGGACGCTCGTCTTGAAAGGCCGGCTGCCAGACACCAGCAGTCCTTTGTGCAGCAGTGTTTTCCTAGCAGGCAGAAGCAGTGTTCATCTGCGTGTCTGCAGTTAGAACCACCACTGTAGTTTTAGCAGCGCAGCCTTGCCAAATTCTCTAAATACTTTAATTTCATTGTAATGCATAATAACAGGTGTACGGTGGCGTAGTTGCCAGTTTCTGCTTGCTGGCTGGGTGAGTAAATTATTCTTTGCAAAATGAGAACGGTATTTAATTGATATCTGAAGACAGAAATGGCTAATAGCAAGTGCACAGGCTTCAGCTATGTACAGTTAGAGTTGGGTTGCTGGCATTTCCACGTGATCGCTAGCTAGAGGAAAACACCTTCCTTGAAAGCCATTCTCAGCTGCATAGAACGATAAGAAATGTGTTACTTCAGAAATATGTTCTCCATATAATTCCTAAGGTTTTGATTACAGGTCTCTCGTTTTGGTTTTGGTTTTGTTTTTGNTGCTGTTTGGAACTGTAGTGAAAAGCACTTCTTGTGTCGTTCCACCATGGCTACTCTGCAGATACATTTTTTAATTTAAGAGTCTGAGCAGACACGAAAACCAGATTTCCCTGGTCTTGGCTGTGGAGGCTTTTGGGGCTTACATGGTCTGACTACTGCTGAGCTGAAGTCTGATTTCGGAGCCAAACTTCTTTTTTGTACATTGTTCTCGTGCAGACCAGACATTTGTACTAGGCAGGACGTATTGCCAAAATATGGAATTGCACCTCCTGCACACAAATATTATGGAAGGAGTATCAAAATGACTGGCTTCTGCCAGGTCTGATGCAAATATATGGAGAAATGGAAGCTGTTGCCCAGAAGCTTTGCTGATTTATATTCTTTGAGGGTGTGGTCCCCTTATCCTGTTACCTGCCCAGTTTAGAGTTCTAAGTTCCATGTTTTGAGCATGGAGACATTGCTGCCTTATGCTCTGGAGCGGCATGAACAGCAGCATGTCCTCAATCAGAAATGGAGTTTACACGCTCTTCAGCAATTCTCTCTCCAGAGGGAAAGTCAAGGATTTCTCTCTTAAGCGCTCTGCAGTATTGGTGTCTGGAGAAGGATTTGGGGCCTTAATATTCAGATTCTGAGGGCTCTTTCAGGTTGCCCAAATAATCCCTTTTATGCACGTCATTTCTGAATGACTGTTCTGGGGGCTGCAGCCAGAGTTTGCTTCTAAAGGACCTTAAAAAGAGGCTTGTGAAAAGAGCTGTGGTCAGCACTGGTGTCTGCAGCAGGTGGGCAGCACCAAGATAAGCGACCGAGCTCTTTCATGTCTAGAAGGACCTTTTATTATCCCCGTGTCTGACCTGCACTTGTCCCGGGCCGGGCATCGCCTCCACTGCTGCAGGTGAGAACAGACTGTTAGTGCTGCCAGAATATCTGAAGAAACACTTGCAGAAAATCACTGATCCATCTGGAGGTCAGGGCAGCCTGACAAGAGGGGTTAATCGCTCCGAGTATCCTGCAGGCGTATCTGGGGACTTTGGACTTGGCTTTGGTATGTCTTTAACAAAACCAAGGGACTTTACATTTAATAGCTAAGGATAAGGCTTTTGTTTACACAATGTAGTATTTCATCAAACACTACATTCTTTAAGTGAAAAAAGTAAAAACTGCAGGTTTGAAAGATGCTTACGCTGGATTCTTGGCTGAGGGGGAGTGAGGCGGCAGATTAATTTCCAGCAAGACGGCTATCATCAGCTGGAAAATAAAGGCATTTGGGCTGTTTGGTCCCATCACTCGCTCAGGAACCTGGAGAGGCCAGGAACTATTCCCGGGGCAGGGCTGCTGTGCAGCCTGTGGAGGGGACTCCAGTGCCCCGCTGTCCCACCCCTCTCTCGCAGCCCCCGGAATTCCCCATTCGGCGGCGTATGGAGAGGGGACAGTCTGCTGTGTGGTGGCTGACAAGTCTCTGCGCTTAGGGATAGCTTCTCTCTGATGGGAATCGAGGTGCCAGCAGGACTCGTGTCTGCGTGTGCTCACCTAAATGTGCAGTTTCTGCTGCTGCCTGCTTCGGGCTTGGTTTACTTTAAGCTTTAAGTCACGGCATTCATAGGCACAGGTGGAAGTTGAAAGTTTACCTTTTAGTACTGGAAGGTTGGCAGTTTTCAAACCCTTTCTCTCAAAGAACCACATAAACTGCTGCTGGGGGAAGCAGGTGGTACCAGACCAATGATTTTTGTTGTGGGAATGACACAACTTAGTTGTTTAAGAAATTCACAGACTGTGCTGTGTTTATACATGGAGCATAGGGAGCTCGTGCCAGAAAAAGAGCTCAACAACATACGCAGATCCCGTTCCAATCCACAGCCTCAAGTCAAATGAAACTGTTTGAGGGTAATTATCCCGAGGGAGCCTGCAGCCATGCAGCCTGCTGCGGTTTGAGCGTCCGGCAGCTCCGCGGGCGTCGCGGTGGTGCAGGAGCTGTGGGGAGGGCACAGAGAGATATGTGAGCCTTGTGGAAAGGCTGAGCTTTAATCTTCCTGTCCGGCCACGGGTATCGCTTTTCACCTTGGGTGAATTGCTTAAAGCTGTTAATGGATCTTTAACACTGGGTTCCTTCCAAGCTTAGGAAATTCCCCTTGATGGTTTCCCAGAGGTGTCAGGGAGCAGCAGGAGTCGGGAGCACCTCCGCCGAGGCAGGGAGCCGGAGCTGAGATGGCAGCACAGTGGGCACCCGGGGCTGGTAGCGCCAGCCAGGGTCGGCCACAGCACTGTGGTATGGACGGAGTGGGTCAGAGGGTCAGGTGGAAAGGTCAGCAGGTACAAGGCCCAGCACCCTGTGAATGCCCGTAGCCCGGGCCCGGCCAGAACTCCCGGGGCTCTTGGGCCGCAGGTGCTTGAAAGACGGCTGTGATCTCCAGAGGGTGACGAGGGGCCCAGGTGCCTCGGGCTCTTGGCTCACCAAGGTGGCCGTGTGCTGGGGAGTCGCTGTTTTAATGGCTGTTGGCTTTTTACTGACGTTGTTTTGGTCAGAAATGAGTATAGAACTCTCTGGTTTTAGACTATCAGTGCTCAGTCTCCTGGGAGGTGAACAGGTTTCACAGCATGAAGGAAAACCAGTTCCTCATGGCTGGGCTTCCCAGGAAGGGGTGCCCAGGAGAGAGCCTCCAAAAGAGGAACATGCTACCGGGGCTGTACAGGCAGGAGGCAAATGCCGTGGCTGAGATGGGCCACAGCAGAGCGTGTCCAGGCACTCGACTGCTTAACCTGGCTGCGAAACTCGGCAGTCTGCCAGCCTTACCGGAGGAGGCGATTTTTGTGGGAATAAATGTGGAATTCACCTTTTGATCGAGGCAGCGCAAGACCCGGGCTTCCGTGCGCTGGTTTCTGTTGGCAGCCTGTGCCGGGAGGGCTGCGCCGGAGCGGGGCGCAGGCTGAGTGCCAGCGCTGTTCCCGTGTTCAGGACAAGGGCTCTTCTGAGATACGGGAGCTACAACCAGCAAGGGAAGCGCTGGCCAGTTGTTGAGGTGGCATTGGTCAGCGGCATGTTTACAGACGCCAGGTGTCTCGCAGGAGGGGCCCTGTAAACAGTGCAGCCCACGGAGCTGTGGTTGAGGCACACAGGTACTTTCCAAAGGAGTTGCAGTTCCTGGTTGCTCTGGCTTTTGTGCAGAAAGCCTGCCTGCAATCCCACGGGCTGTTTGAAGCCCCTGAGATACCCGCAGAGAGCGTCTGGTGGTGGTGTTCCCAGCCGGCAGCTGGGGGAATTTCTGGTTTGCACCTTCATTTTAATCTGAGCTCACTTAGAATAAAAGGCAATGCTGCTCATAGAGCTACTGCTGAGGATCCTTCTTGGCACAGGAGGGGCACTTTTCCCCTCGGAGTTACCGAGCTTTCATTTGAACTCGTGTGGAAGCACCTGACACCACTGAAAGCCTTCATACCTTTTCTTGTGAGTTCCGGTGTACTTTTACCTCTGCGCTGCCAGCAGACAAAAGGGTTGTGAACCCGTGACCTTGGAGGAGACGTCCTGAGCCAGGGCAGAGAGGGAAGGAGAGGCCGGATCTGAGCAGCAATGGCACGACATGCTGTGAAAATTGGTTTTTAGCATCAGTGCTAACAAGAGCAAAGTAGCGTCGAAATCCACCGTATGGGAGATGGTTGGTTTGCAGATTTTGTTTGAGGCATCTGCCAGTTTTGACATAAAGGTGTGTCTAGGGAAAACTTGGCAAAATGGAGCACTTTTCGAAAGCAGCAAGGGCAGCTGAACAGAGAATAGGGACGATCGTGTCAGGTTCTCCCCCGGGAACCCGAGACCACGTGCAGGCGGTGTCTGCTGTTGCTGCGATCCCACGTGCGCCTTGTGAACGGCAGCAGTTTCTTCAGGCTGGAGGTGCCCCCCAGTCGATACTGCTACAATGACAGCCTGAAAATTGCTTTGGCTTGAAAATTGCTACACTTAAAGCAAATTATGTGTCTTAAATTGCTCATCTTACTTTAGCATTACAGATTGTTAAAAATATTCTCCCAATTTTCAGATATTGACTTTGATTTAATGCTACTTCTTCTCCCTTTGTCTCAAGATAAAGGCTTGTTATTCAGTATTTGCATGCTTAAAAGTCTGCACATCTGCTGTACGATTTCAGAAATGCTCTGAAACGTGAGTTGCTAATTTACTGCTTGCGTCTGTGGGATTCTGCTCTGCTGTCACTGACAGCAGCTATTCAGGGATCCGTGTTGATCCTATCAATGCCAATTGAAAACTGGGGTTCCATGTTTCAATTTTCTTTTTATTTAACCAGAAATAGGGCTAGGAAATTTTTGAAAATTGCTTTTAATTGACTGGGTGTGCTTTGGAAAGAATGTACCTGTGTTTTAGGGAAGCAGAGCTTTCCCTTTGGCTTTTAGAGACCCAAGTGTTTGGGCCGGGGAGACGCCAGCATTACTCTCCTGTGTATGAGTAGGGGCCGTGGCTGCTCTGTAGGTGATGGCAGGTGTTGGTGGCCGTGGGGGAAGCATTCCCTTGGCTTTACAAGTCCTCACGCAGCCAGCACACGGCGTGAGTGTGCTGGAAATACCCGTGGTCTCCCCTGGCTCCTTTGGTGGTTCGCTGTGGGCATTACAAGGCACACAGCTCTCGAACTGGGCACCTGAACAGCTGCCCCTGAAGTCCCGATCTAGGTCGGTCCCGAGGTGCGCCCGGCCTCGCTCGGTGCGTGAGCTCCCAGCCCTCCTGTGCCTCAGCCCAGGTGGCAGCGGCGGTGGGGAGGGCTGCAGAGCCAGCACGCTGAGAAGCTTGGTGCCGGAAAGTTCGGAACCCTGCCCGACAGCCTCGGCTTTACGGGCACGCTGCTGCCTAACGCTGACGCGCAGATACTGCCGTCCTTGCACGGCGAGGCACAGGCGGCTCGGGGGGTGCCACGGCCGCAAGGTCGCGGAGAGATGAAGGAACAGTGTGCCACCTGTTAGGTACCGCTGTAACTGGGCAGGAGGGCTGTTCGGTGGGGGACAGTACCCCAAAAGTGATACTTTTCTTTTTATTATACCTAAAAAGTACACTGCCTGTCAGACCTCATGGACATTTCTGATGGCAGAAAGCTCATTGGCCCATGGGTGCACACGGTATTTCCAGATGACTGGAAGCACTATGGTCTGGCAGAGGACATTGGGCTGGGAATCAGGAGCTGAAAATTTTATTACTTCTTTGCTGAACTACCCTCTGATCCGTGGCAAAGGCATTGAACAGGCTTATGCTACTGCTTCCCCTTCACCCTTTGCTTCTCTCACTGACACAGTGAGCTCACTGGAATGAAAACCATCTTTTAGGATGTTTTTATACATCTTCCCCCAACAATATGCCTCAAACAACATGGATGCCACTTTCCGTAGTGTAAAATGCCAGTTGGTGTGGTGTTACCCGTCGGCTTCTTTGATCAGCACAGAGTCAGCCCAGGAAACACGAGATTTGCTGATATGGCTTCCTTTCCTGCACCAAAGCGATCTGGTGAATGGAGTGAGTAATTGTTAGCAGGAGCCTTGGGTTTGGAGCTGTGGCGGTGGGCTCAAAAGCCTCCGCAATCCCAATATATGCCTCCTCTCTCTTCCACTTTCTCGGCTAGGCTGTGTTTTGGTGGCAGTACACAGTGAGTTCTGCTGAGTTCCCAGAGCTCCAGGCCTGGGCTGCAGCTTTTTCCAAGTCCACGATCTGTAAAGCCAGGAGACAGTGGCCTGTGTGGGTGGTGATGCTGCCGGGTGGTTGTTGGTCGTTCTGCCTGGTATCTGCTGCCCGGGGCAAGATGTACTGTTCTGCAGGGGGAACGTGGTCAGACACAGCTGGACTGGGATGTGCTGGGACAGGAGCAGATTTAAGCAGGCGAGAAAAGGAGATGCAGACAGAAATGGTGCCCTGTGTCTCCTTACACCCTGCAATGCTCAGAGCAAACAGCTTTCCTACAGGAAAAGTGCCATTGTGGGGAACTCGGGGTCTGTTTCTCTGTTTTACAGCTGTCATTTCTAAACCTGACTCTCCTCAGAGCATCTCTCCACTTTCCAGAGCACCACAGATTATGGGAAGTGAAGCTTCATGAGTCGCAGGGAGTTGTTACTGCTGCCAATCGCCATTCATTTTCAGATAGCAGCAGATAAAGACCCCGGTTAGAGAGATTTATCCATCTTTTTGGTAGTGTTCCATATGTAAGACATACGTTGGGTTGTATTTACTCTGGCAGTTCTGAGTGCTACTAATGAATTTTTCTCACCATTTCCTCTTTCATCTTGTGAAAAATTAAATAGACAAGTTTAACCTGGAAGAGAAAGTGTTTGTCCGGGCTGCCGTGGCTGAGTGTGGAGCTTTGCCAGGGCTGTGACTGCCGGGGTCAGGGCGCTCGTTTGGGACGTGCGGCCGCAGGTGATGTATCTGCCCAGGAGAGCGTGCTCGATGTGCCCGCCTGGGATCCCGGCCCTCGAGTCGGGCGTCCGGTCAGCAAGTGTTGAATGTGGAGTAATGATGCAGATTAACTGCACTGATCCCAGGCAGAACACCTCCTTAGCTCACTGCACTGCTTTAGGGCCAGCTGGGACATTTGATTGCTTCTACAGGAGCTTGAGCTTGCCTCAGATTCCAGTGCCGTGCACACTAGGAGGGGGGAAGGTGGTTGGAAATGTGATTATCGAGAATTTAGAGGAGTTCGACATCCCCAAAGATTTCATACTCTTTCAAAATTCCGTATTTGCAAGTATACAGAAGACCCTCCAGTTGTTTGTTGTTCTCTTTGCATTTAACTTTGAAGAAGTATTTTTACCTACCACAAATAATTGGCGTATGTGAATTCTACGCCTAAAATCCTTCGCCCGAGGCCCAAGTGCAGGTTTATTGTATCGTGCCCCCCATGTCACTGTGTATGTGGCAGTGGTGCAGGAGGAGATGGATCGACAGGGGTTCTGAGAACTCCCTCCGTGTTAACCCGTAGTCGAACCGCGGAGGGGAATTTCAGCGAGCGAATGTCACTCAAACTGCAGTTTGCGTTCTGGAGATGGACGAGTGCTCTGCTTTGCATCTGGAATTAATTTTCCATGTGTAAAATTGCACCTGCAGAAGGGGAATCCAGCTCTCCTGACAGCTCTGCTGTGAGCTTGAAGAGTTTCACAGAATGAATGTCAAGTGTTTGAAAAGTAGCTGGGGCCCTGCTGGAAACTGCACTCTTCTAGAGCTCTGAGGCTTTTTACCACCCCTCTGCAGTGAGAGCTCTGGTGGGATAAGCTTTGTTTCAGGCTGTGATGCATTTTTGGGGGGGTGGCTTCCTCTGCCCTCACTCTGGCTGACAACTTAACATGTTTTCCTGTTGTGTAATTTACAGCCGAGGAAGCATGGCCCTAACTTTTACTTGCACTTCCCTCAGTTTCATCCTGTTTGTTTGCTGACTTCTACAGCTTGAAATGTTGGGTTTGCTTTTCCCCTTCCCCTCCCACCCCAAAAGGTTTCTGTGAATCGCTGTTCACTTGGAAAAATGGAATGCTCGAGGAATTTTTTCACTTAACAATTTGATGCAGGCTCAAATAACTTGAAAACAAGCGGTTTCAAATGATTTCCAGAAACGCACCTGGAATTCTCTGCTGCGTTTTATTCGGTGTGTGAGAAAGGATCTCTCACGATTTGAATTGTGAAGAATTTATGCGCTTGTTAACGTAGCCGAGCGCAACGAGAAGAGGCTTCGGTCGGCTATCTGCCGTTACACAAAGAGAAGTGCAGCGCCGGGCGTGGGTCGGATAGCCCGTAGCCAGACACCCTCGAGGCCCTGACGCGGCATTTTATACCCCACAGATCCTGCCCATCACCTCCCCTAAGTCCTCCCCCTGGGACCGAGATGATCGGCTGGAGATTGAGTCAGTGGCCGGCTAGCTCTTGGTGTATTATGCACTACTGTTGGCTGAACCTGGCTGGAGACTTTATCTTGGGCTACTGCTGCTGTGAACAGGGTCTGTTTGTCGCTTCCCCATGGGAATCGAGGTCGAAGGTTTTCTTTGCAGAACGATTGTTCTGCACTAACCATTGGTGACAGGCAATACACATTAGACTTCTCTATATAACTAACCATTTACCATTTTCTGATTGCTTAAGTCTTAGAGACTCAGAACACAGAAGTATTAGAAATTCCTGCCTGGCTTGATGGCCAATCTCAGGACAACATCTGACATTCTGTGTGCAAGGAGGGCTGTGCTGCTGTCTCTGTTTCCAGTTCTAGGTAAAACGTGGGGTTCCTTCCCAGTGGAGCCCGGAGGCCAAGTCAGATCTGATGTGTCAGTTCTTGAAGCACTCAAGTGGAAACTGACTTTTATAGTTCAGAGGAAGAAACCTGGGGGGTTCCGTCCTTAGTAAGCTTCCATGGCAAACTTATTAAAGTAAATTGTAAATAGTGTTTATTCATAATCCTCCAAAAGCGTTCTGTGAAAAAATGGTTAGAAAAATGTTCCCTGTCTTGGATCTGTAGCTGAACTGTGAGCAAAATTCACTTGTCCTCTTAATCCCAGTCATCCCTTCAGAACGGTTGACTTTGTGCAGAGCCTGACTGGTTGCTTTCGTTTTGTCCCTGGTGATCGATGAAATAGGCCCGGCTTGATTTTCAGATTGCACAAGACACACACACAGGGTTGGCAACGAGGAAAAGTGATGAGTGCCCGTTACAAAACAGGGCTCGGTGTGATGACAGCCCTGAAAGCACGTGGCGGGCATGGCTTAACGGGGCGCTCGGCATCCTGCTGGACCTTGGCGTCCTCAGCAGGGGCGAGACCTCGGAGGTCTTTCTGAATCCCGTAAGGGCATCGAGCTGTTGTGCGATCCCGGGCTGACGGATGCTCTGAGAGAACGTGGCAGCGTTTGGGTGGCACGGATGGGGCAGGGCCAGTAGCAGCCCCGAGCACTGCAGCTGGGTACAGGTCGGGTTCTCTCCATCTCACCACGACCTCTGGTGCGCTCTGCTGCGAGCCCGAGTAGATCTGTGTCCTCCGGAGCAGCACGGAGCCGTGGCGCTGGCAGCACACGGAGCACCGCGTTCCCGCACGGCCTCCGCGCTGGCCGGGAGGGCTCCTGCCCCCGCGGCGGGCAGCGAGCCCGTGGGTGGAAGCGCATTCCTGCACACAGCACACTGGGGAGCGAGCTCGGAGCAGGCGAAGCACGTGCTCCCAGGCGCCAGATGTGGAGATGGAGCACCTTCTGTGCTTCAGCAGTCAATTACTCAAACCCGTAATACTTTTGCTTCTGAAATTAACCGCTTTATGAATTATACAAAAGGAAATGATCGGTGTTGACAGCTGATTCTTTTAAATGGAGTGTAACCAAAAACATCATTAAAAATATGTCTGGAGTTCACCATTCCACAGCGCTGACTCTCATCAAGTTTTGAACTGCTGTTAGCAATGGCATGTCTTGCCTAAGATTCTTAATTTTCCAGGTATTGCCCTGTCTTAATAAATCTGCATTTCTCCTCCTCAGAAGTAATTATGATTCCTGGGCACTGCACCAAAACTTGCAGATGTTTTGAAGATGTCCCGATCAGCTGGGATTAGGACATGGGTTTTAAACTTTATTCTACAGGCAGGGCATCCTTGAAACATGACTCCATGAACTGCTTCAACAGCCCAGAACAAGGGAGTGTGAATGGTTGCCTATTCAGGAACAGCTGCGTTTCAACACTGACTGTTAAATGAACCTCACGAAAAACAGTGTTAATCTCTTAAGAGAAATCTCTGCATTTCTGCTGACAACTGAGCACTCCGGAGGTATTGCTCACCTCTGGCTTTTGTCACGTCTGGTTTTAGCTTTGTGGCGCTGAGACCTTATTCCCTGTGGAGGTGAAAAGAACTTTTCTTGTGCTTCAGTCAAGGTGACCCAGCTGTGTTTGGTAACCTCCTCTCTTAGTCCGTGTTTCCTTGGAAGCTCCTCGAGAGCGTTGCTGGGGCCGAGGTACGTGCTTTGGAGCCTGCGGTTAAGGCGATCCCTTGTCATGCTTTTCCTTTGTAAGGTGTGCTGTACGTTCTCCCCTTAGCTGTGACTTTTTAGAGCATCCCCCACCTTTCCTTTTCCTTCAAGACTGTGTGGGTGTTGTTGAAGTAAGTGTCGGCTTCACGTTCAGGAGTCTTTGGAAATGAAGTTTTCATGATCTTTTTGAGGGTTCTTTCTCCTCTCTCCGTCTCTGGATGTTTACTCTCAGCATTTAAGTTGTTTTTTGGTTTTTTGGGTTTTTTGAGTTTTTTTCACTTTTCCATGAAGCCAGCTAATGGTGCAGAGCCTGCTTTGCTCGAGAATACAGAAAAAGCAGTCCTGCTTTCAAAACCCAGTAAGTGTAGGAAAGGAATATCAACCACAGCTGCAAGGTGGGAAGTGCCTGGAAACCTGAAAGCTTCACCCACCCCCCGTTAGTGGCAGGAGTGATCCAAGTGACGGAGAGCAGCTCCCTGGAAATGGGCCAGAATGGTTTCCTGTACCCAGCCAGGTGTGGCTCCCAGTCCCGTGATGTCAGCGATGTGATCGGTGATGCTGTGCGTGAGGAGTGCCTTCCCTTGCCTGGAGCGTCCTGCACCAGCTTTGCCAGGAAAGGTTCGTTGCAGCCTGCACAACAGTTTTGCAGCCTTGTCGTTGCTTCCTCTCTTTATCTTAGTTTCATCTAATTTTGACTTTACCATCTGCCAGCCTTTCCCTGGGACTGTTTGGTCTTTGAAGAAATGCACCTGTTTCATACGTGTGGAAAAATACTTACTTTCCTAATGGGAATCAGTGTTTTGTTTTCACCCTGGATTTAATAAGTAAACTCCGGTTACTGTTCAGTGCTCGTAAATAATATTTACCGGCTCTGGTTGTTAAAACCTGTGTCACACAGTGAGATGCAGTTCAAGCAGCTGATTAAATGAACGTGACTAATACAAATCCTCAAAAATGTAAACAAGAAAAGGAAACATAAACGGAACGTTCACTGTCACTTGGATACGTCGCAGGGCTTAGAGACACACGCATCGTACTTAGACGACAGCGACTTAAAAAATGGCTTTCAGGCTCCAGTGATGCCAGCTGAGTAACCTGTGTCCCATTCTAAGGTCAAAGGCCTTTAGGCTCGAGGCTTTTTTGGCCTAGTTGTTGTTTTGGTTTGACTGGTAACGTTCAGTGCTGGCTTTTCCAGATGCCGGCTCCTTTCCCGTGCTTGCATCGTCCTCCTGTTCTTTCTGCGGCCACCGGGATAAAACCAACAGTCCTGGAACCCAGAGTGGCAGGTCGTTACGCTGGATTTTTAGCTTTGTGCGCCTGGCGATTCAAAGGACACAACTAGAATAAGCTTTTGTTTTTTCCATGTAACACTTCTGCTTTGAGTTTTCCTTTTTTCCTTTTTTTTAGTGCTGTCAACCACATTTTTGTACGTGAGCCAGGATCGTTCTGGGTGACGTGCGTGCTAGTGCAATTGATAACATCTGAGTGATTTACCTTTGTTACTACACTTTAAATCTTCCATTTGCTAGCATATTCCCATATTTATCCTGAAGAGTGCCCACACTGAGTTTCCTTCTTGTCCACTCCTCATTCGAACCACTTTGATTGTTCAGGTGTGCCGGGCGTTGGCCCGTCCGAGTCCCGTGCGTGGTGCGCAAGACACGTGGGGCAGGAAGCTGGGAAGGAGGCTCCTCTGGTTGGAAAAGGGCCAGAAAAAGGCAGAAGACTTGAAGGAAAGGATTGGATTTCAGTGCTTTTCCTTATAAAACTTTGTGCTGCTTTGGAAAACTGTCACAGGTGCTCAGAGTGCTTGTTCTTTGGTGGAGACACCCTGGCTGCACCATTCCATCCACCCTTAAGGGGTGCAGGGTGGCTCCTACCATTTATCCCAAGTAGTCCTTCCCCCCAAATTCAGGGGGATAACGACTGCCAGGCATTCGGCTGACGGTTCAGTGGTGTTGGCAGTTCACTGCAGCATCCAGAGCTGAGCTGCTTGCACCTAGTCCCTGGGATGTTTTGTGGACGTTCTAAAAGGATTTAGTGTTGCAGTTGTTAGTAGTGACTTTATCTGTGTAGCTCTGCTGCAATCCTTCATAAGAAAAGTCTTAGTTTCTTTCATGCCGTTTTTTTGTTGACTTGTGTTTACATGTTTTAAGGTTCACATCCTTGTGGGGAAATACGTGTAGCTTAAAGGTGTCAGAAGGGAAGGCAGGAAGGAGAGGTGTCAGTGGCAGGACAGTAAAAGCAAATTGCCTGTTTCTCCAGACCTCCAACACCTCCTGGGCAGAGTCTACCACGTCTGAGTATCCCCGTGTTTCCTGGGAAATATCACCAGCCTCACACCTCATGGACAAGGAGGATTGTGACGCACGCAGATGATAAAGAACGGAGATGAAATCTGTGGATCTGTCTTAGGTGAATAATTGGGACACATATGAAAGAGACTTTGAGGCTCTTGAATTCTCCACAGTTGATCAGGAGGGCAAAGAGATTATAGTAATGATTGTAATTCAGAGTGTGTGTGACAGTATTTGGCATTTCTCTCTTCTTCTGCCCCAGTTTATCCCCGTGCGGCTGATGCGGGCATCCTCAGCGCCGGCGCTCATCAGGGTGCAGCGAGGGCTGGTGGCTGGGCTGTGACAGGGAGAGGCTGCGGAACCTGCCTGGCTCTGGGGGAACTCCTTTCCCTGTCCTTGCCCAGCCAACATCTGTGCCGAGCTGCTGCTGCCTCTGGGGTGGTCCCCGCACAGCCAGTGCCGGCCTCCGGAGCCCGGGCCTGGGCGTGCTCTGGATCGCTCCGATGCTGTGCGTCTCTGGGCGCGCCGGCTTGCCAGGGGAAATAGGGCACGAGCCTTCCTGCTGGAGAGGTGGCAAAGCAGACACTTTTTAATCGAGTTTTTATTGTCTGTGTAAGTTTGTTAGGATCAATTAACGTATTAAATCCTGCAACAGCAAACAAGAAGGTGCTTGGAGGAAAGGTTTTACTGCCTTCTGTGTTGTATTGTAGCATCTCATTTGCTGCTGTAATGATAACTAAGAAGGACTTTGTGTCCCACAAAGTTTATGGCTTGATATGAATGTTTGTTTTAGATACTGCATCTCAAAATCATTGAAAAGTGTTTCTGGGAGAGTTTCTTTCCCAGAGCTTTTTTTTTTTTTTTTTTACCTTTTTTGAGTGGAGGTTGCCAAGGCTTTTCTTTTTAGGGACTTTGCTTTAACTGAAAGTTTTATCCTCATGAAATTCTAATGGTGGAAACAATTACCAAAATGAGGATCCCGCTCCACGTGGGGAAGGTGGCAGGAGGGTGTAAAGAAGAGGGTTTGCTTCTCCCACCAGCCCTGGCACCTCATGCAGGGCCCAGCACAAAGCTCGGCTTCTCTGGCTCTCATGGATTTTTAATTAAATTCAAAGCAGAGAACAGCTCAGGAGACAGCAGTGCCTGGTGAGGCTGTGGAAGAGAAGTGTCGGACCATGTGCTGTGAGAACCTCAGGCATTTCTTGCCAGTGGATAAGGCGCAAGAATGAGGAATGGCCCGCAGCATCTGTTTTATGGCTGGCCGATCACTAGGTAGATGGCTTTTGATGATACAACAAAGACTATTTTGTATCAATGACAGAGCCGCTTGATGAGGTGGTGAAATATTTACTTAGCTGCGAGCTGTGGACTTCCGTGTGAATTGTCGGGTCCTTCCTACCTGAGCGCGGGGCTGGGCTGGAACGGTGCCGCAGGCGATAGCGTGCGATTCCGTAACAGGACAGTAAGCGGGCGGTTGTTTTTGTCGCACGAAGCAAAGCCCTTGCCTTGCCATTAATCTTCCCATAAGCCCCATTATTTTGAGTGAGGGTATTATTTTTGCCACCTGGGTGACTAAAGGAGCACAGCTTGTCTTGGAGGCCGAGCTCAGTCTGCGCCTGGTGCGACAGGTTGGCACAGGGATTTGCTTTGAGAGTGCGGGGAGACCTTGGATATATTAAACACTTTTTCAAATATACATGCATAGGATTGCCGCAGTTGGGATCAACTGCTGCAGGTCAAAGCTTTGAGACTATTATTTCTTTGAGAAAATAATCACCGGCATTCTGTACCTACAAAGGACACACACCAGTAACCGGTGACATTCCGCGGCATCCCAGCAAAACAGCTGATGTGCACTTGACCTAGTTTCGTTGCATTCTCTGTTCTGCTGTTCTAGGTATTCTGTGATGTACTGTGATTACCATTCTCACCGTTGGTGCCTTGGTGACTCTACAGGTTTTAGAGGTCTGAGGTAGAACTTTTGTGCCGTAAAATACTCAGAGCGTGTGTGTTTTCTTAATGAAGGCTTTGGTACCAGGCACTTCACTTCCTGGCATTCCCTTTAAAGACACTTTGTCCTTCACTTGCTCTTGCATTTCCTTACCATTCTGCTATACAGGGGGGGTAAAAAAAGAAAGACTTTGTGTTATTCTTATAATTCCTTTGTAGTAAAAAGAAAATCTGTAGTTACTTGTTCTTTGCCTCAGTCATGTTTTGCCCAGTGTCTATTCTACCAGCTCCAAAAAGTTGTCTGGAGTGCAGGAATATCCGTCAGTGATCTCTCCAGTACGGCCGTGCCCTCTCAGATGCTGACAATGTACTGAACTGTAGTGTGGAGCCAGGGAGTTCCAAAGAAAGGAAATTATTGGAAGTCATTGCATAGTTCTTACAGAAAGTAAAAGGAAAGATCAAAGCATTTGCTGACTATTAATTTCCAGCTGTATAAAGAGCACCCCTGCAGTGGCAGAATAACTTCTCTCCAGGAAGGCGGCTTCTTGGACAGGGCTCCTGGAATGGAGTTTCAAGAGCAGCTTTTCATGCTGCTCTTGAAATGGACCTCTGGTTATGCTGGAATTGGTTTCGTGGGTCATGTTCCTTCTGATTTCGCATAAAATGAAGTTTAAAATGTTTTCTTTGCTTTATCTTTGTGGGTGGAAGAGGGGGGGAAATTTCTCAAAGGTGTTTTATTTTGTGTCATATTAACTGATCGTTTTGCGCAAGAAGTTGAAAAGAAGTAGGGAAAACACGGGAAAGAAAGGAGCTGGAGGCAGGGGCTCGGGAAGAGAAGAAGGCTCTTAAACTTCTGCAAAAGGCTTAGTATTGAAGTTACTTCAGCCTTTCACTCTGTGGGGCGATAAGTGAATTACTTAAAATGCCAATTGATCTGGGTGGGAAGTGGAAAGCCACTCTAATCCGATTAATCCCAGAGCATGGGATGCCTCGCTGGCAGTGTGAAAGCAGCTCCAGCACATGCTCAGCTGTCGCTCTTTCACAATGCGTGGTGCAGTTGTCACTCTCAGACCCCTGCCAGCAAAAACATCCGCTGGGCTCATTTTACCGCCAAATATTTTTACACTTCTGCGCTAATAAATATAAACTACCCTGGCTGCAACTGCCGTTTCCTGTCCTGCCGTTCCTCGCATCGCACAAGAGACGCGAGTTGAGCTACACTGCCGTCCCGTTCACCCTCCCGGCAGCGTGATCCCTCCTGCCACGGAGGAGCTCCTCTCTGCTGCTGATTTTAGCTCCCGAATGTAGGAATGAGCAGAAGGGGAAAACTTCAAATGAGCCCTTACGGTTGTACCCTGTTGGCAGTCTGTCCTGCCTGCTCCTAGGGGAGCCCGGAAGGATTTTCCTCTAGCTGGCTGCCGTTACAGGCACGTCCACGCGTGTGCGGAGCTCGGGAGGAGGCAGAGGCGCAGGCGCCGCTTGCGTGCGGCGCTTTTTCCCCGGCTTAAAATTCTGCCGTGTTTTGTGGCTGGGGAATAATGGCACGGCCGGAGTGGGGTACCTCGGCCTGACGCTCTGGCGCCACAGCGTAGGGAGGAACGTCGTTCGGCGTGAAGGTGGGGACAGCAGCAAGTTCTTCTTTGGAAGAACCTGTCTTTAAAGCTTCATCTGAACTCTCTTTAAGAACATGCCAAGCATTTAAGTACTGAAAATATACTTGTTTTCCCCACTGCGGAAGCTTACACAGCTGAACTCTCCAATATTTACGTTTGACGTCAATGGGAACATTGCCTGAATGTAGGATTAGGAGCGCTGAGCCGTTCCCTGCTCCGCGTGTCGGGCAGCGGCGCGCGCACCAGCCGGCCCGATGCCACGGCTGTGGCGCTGGTGAACCCTGCCAAGCAGCGAGCTCCCCGGGACAGAGCCCTTGTCTAGGCTGTGGCTCCTGCTGTGGGACAGGCATGTGACTGTCAGTGTCACGGGCTGGCCTCTGTGTAGGGTTGGTCATACCGGTGTCTTACTCCTTTTATGTGTTTCTGTGGCACCTCGTGGAGGGCCTGAGTTCTGGAGAACTATGTGATGCGAAAACACGGCTTTGTGCGGCTCAGGGGAAGAGACGGTGCTCGAAGCCAGCAGAGCCTTAGTGCACTTGGCTGGATTTGACTGCTTGGTAGGCTTAGGGTAGAAATGTCTGAGGGGCTGATGAGTGGAGAGGAGGTAAGTGGAGGGCGATGCTGAGGCCAAAGTGAGCGTCCGCAGGTAATTACAGATAAACGCCTGAACAGCGACGGACTTTCATCTCCAGTCATCTGGCGTTCGGGAGATTGCTGACCCACTTCGGCACTGGTGACTCCATTACCGTAACTCTGCGTAGTGCTGACAAGAGGATGTGGGCTTTAACCAAATAACACATGACTGGAACTTGTGTGTTCCTCGTGGATGTGCCAGTCCAGCTGTGTGCTCATTCTCTCTGCATTTCCAACTCAGAGGACTGCTGAGCTCCCTCTCCCGTGATTCGGGTCAGATAATGACGGGCTGGGTTAAAAGGATTAGGATGTTGATCTGGGCTGTATTCTCTGCTGTTAATCCGTACAATGAGATGTTAATAACCTATCTCTGCCTTAGCTGAGTTTTTATCAGGGTGCTTTTGACAATAAAGACCTTAATGATTATAAAGTTTTTGGCTTCTCGGAGGCAGGGGTAAACTGAGGTACCTCGCTCATTTCCAGAGAAGTGCAGAGAGTTCAAGGAAGGTGGAATTCAGATGCAGGATTTTTCCTGTTGCTGTTTGGCCAAATGACTGACAGATAAAAGCACGGATGTCTTCTTATTTTACGCAATTAGAAAGCGTACTGGACCAAACTGGGAATAAAAATAGGGTCTCGATGTCCGGTTGCCTCCTCTTGCCGCAGGATAGCTGGGTTCCTCTGTTAGTATCTAAGGGCAGATTCCAGGTTTGTAGTGTTGTCACAGCCGGGTGATGAAGGTGACTTTCTCAGGTGGAAATTTGAATGCGCGGCAGCTAGGCCAGTGGATTTCTCTAAGTTCCTAGCAATTTCAGTTTAGCAGACGTCGGTGTGGACCTGTTTTTCTCCCTGGATGGGTTGAGCGGCGTTTGTCGGTTGCATCCGCGAGACTCCAAAAACCTTTCTGTGCGAGTCTGCTCGGCGCAGCCCCGTGATGCAAACGTCAGGGAGCAACTGTTCCCTCTCAGAGCAGAGCAAGTTGCTCTCGTTAGTGGAGGGGCAGCAGTATGCTTGGGGATCAGAGTAACAAGGTCAGACCGAGCTACTCTGCAGCACTGGTTCATATAGAAGTGGAACCTTTTGCTTCTGTAGCACATCACAGAGCACCTTCTGCTTTGGGTGAAAAAAAATCTCCTTTCTGTTTAAATCTTACTACTGTAATTGTAGCCAATCCGCTGCTCTGACTAGCATGAATGTATTTCTCCAACGCAGATGTTCTAGACATTTGCATTCTGTTGACATCAATATTTAATTTTGTGTTTTTAAAGCTCAATGTAATTTTGCTAAAGAATCACATAAATAAGAGCACGTGTGTAACTGAGCTGCGTCCCTCCCCACAACCTCTTGGAATCCGGTCCTTCACTTCTGGGTGGTCACTGTACTTACGGGGTGTTTTCGTAGCGGGTATATAGCGGGTGCTGTCTGGTATAAATGAGAATACATCAGAATCCTGTTTACAGTTCGGACGATCGAACGATCTTGCCTCAGTTGCCCATCTCTTCCCGTGGTCAGCGCAAGTAAATTGATTTGTTGTTACAGGGACAGCTTGGGATGTGTTTCAAAACAGCAAGAAAAGCTTTACTTTGAGGAAGGGAAAACATTCGTCCTGTGAGGGCTGAGGATGCCGTCTTTGAGCACGGATGGCAAATACGACGTATTAAATCCTTTAATACTGAAAGGAAATCCCTAAAAAGCTGCATTATGCCTTTTACTTCTTGCCCAGTCCCTGCCTGTCATAGTTCATCTCTGTCAAGATAGGCAGAATTGAAGTTTGTTCCAGGCTGAAACAGCCAGGGCTATTCCTCATCCTGTCGGTATTACTGTCCTAAAAGATGCTGCCGCCACATTCCTCTGTACTTGTTCTGCCTCTGGCATCCCAGTGAATGGAGAGATGCTGCTGTACAAAATTCAATGCAAAGAAAACTGATGTGTTCAAAAATGAGAGAGGTTACTGGACAGCTCGCTCTTGTAGAAATCGTGACCGTTTTATGAGAGAATCTGCAAGGACGGTGGCCCCAAGCTCAGACGCTGCTTTGGATCGGTGCCAGGCGAATGGCTCTCGTAAAAACTCAACCTGCCTGAATATTGGTGCTCACAGTTTGCCAAGCCACATTAGGAAACAGCACTCGCTATTTGGGTTTGAAGTAGCGGGAGCGTTCACGAGTCCTTCCGGATCCACGCGTGCTGGCCCCCCTGGGGGCCATGGCGTGAATCTCTCCTTATCCCCAGTTTGATTTAGGGGTTCTGAATCTCAGAGCTGGACCTGGTGAGATCAAATTCATTTCCGGAGAGGCTCTGAGAGGCAGTTGATCCTGGCAGCGCGCTGGGATAGAGGAATGGCATACATCTCAGTTTGAGAGATGGAGAAAAGGATACGGTCTCACACTCGATCCGTAGCGTGCGACGTACCTAATGGCTTGGGGCCATCTTGTTTCAGGGCATAATTTTAGTTCATTCTTTTCATGTCTTCGAAGGTTAAAGCTTTAACTAATTGCTGATATTAACAGCTCTGTTGTGTACTGCGTCGTCTTAGTCTCTACTGCTGCTGTAGACTTGAATGACACGGTGTCTGTGGGGAAAGACTGGGCTGTGGCTGACACAGCGCTCCATCCCGAATGAGTCCAGGCTGGGGAAGCTGAGCGAGGAATGGGTTAGAATTAAACCTCCGCCCTAGGCGGACAACGCGCGTTACCACTTGTGATGCACATTCACGATCTGAGCTCTCGCTCGGCACCGAGAGGGTTATGGAAGGGCTCTACCAAAGCGCCTGCCTCCGTCTGCTCTTAGACAGAAAACTCATTTCTTTTGTGACCTTTAGCAGTTACTCATTCATCTCCTCCAGAGGAGATGACTTCAGCGTCCTATGCACGTGCAGTAAGTGCAGGCCTTGGCAGCATTTAACTGCATGCCACACAGTTAGGCATTTAGAAACAGAAATTACCGCCGAGCGGAGCTGCTCGGATGTCTAACACCCAGCCTCTCTGAGAGCGTGTCCCAGTTCCCCGTGGCAGATGCTCCTGCCTGGCAGCTGTGCTCCGAGCTGCGCACAGGGCATCTCCGTGGTTGGCGTGGGCACTAACCTGGACCTGTAGGCTTGTGTAGCTGCTCCTGCCTTTCCAGCACTTGCATCCTATGACCCTGCTGTAGCTCTTGGACAAGCCCGAGTGTGAAGATGCGATTTCATGCTCGGTAATTGTGAATTCTCGAGTCATTTAATACCTACACATCTTTGAAAACAACAGCTGATCCTGCTGTGAGAGGGCTCTCCTAACCCCCAGGAGACCTGTGCCAGCTCCTCCGAATGCCCGTGCTGTTCGCTGCAACCACGTCAGCCCTGTTCTAAGTCACTCGTGGAGCCGAAGGATTGGCTGCAACGGCAGCGTCCCGTCAGGTGGGGACACTGGTCTGAGCTTCACAAAAGCCATATTTGGTCCAGGGAAAGGTGTTGCCTAGGATGTGCGTTCTGTCCCCCTGGAAACGAGGTAGGGGACACCTGGCCAGATGCTGCCGTGGTCGGCGCGCTTTTGCTTTGATCCGGGTGTCGTGGCTGTGCAGGGCGCGCGTGGTTTGCCCGGGGGTTACGGCCCCGATGCCGTTTGCTGCTTTCGGGCAGCAGCGAGGAAATGCTTGTAGCTGCAGGTGTGCATGGTCATCCTTGTGCCTCAAGGCAGCTTGTGATGTCACAGCCTTGAGCTTCTGCAAACTGAGACAGCACATCAGAGATGTGCAAAGCTTCTGAAGGGGTGCTTATCTTGCTGCCTCACGTGAACATTCCTTATCTTTCTACTAAAATATTTTATTACACCGCTTTTGTATGTTCACATACTGGAGCGAGGCATAAAGGTTCCTGCGTATCCTTGCTGTTGAGGACTTTTGCATTACTTTGGAAGCCACCTGACTGAAAACTGTATCAGAGTTTTTCTAAAAGAAGTATTGAGGATATGGAATACTGTTGACAGAAAGCAGTGTCTAAGTATGTGATAAATCCAAGTAAAGATCAAGGGCACATCTACTTCACAGCATAGCCGTGGTAAATAGGAGTGCATTTCCAGTGGGTGATATTGGGCAATAAGGGAAGAGGGGTGCTGGAGCTCTCTTGGATTAGTAGGGGTTCACACTCACTCCCAAGAAGAAGGCATTGGACCAGGACATGCTTTTGCTTGATGTGTTGCTGATTTCTGTTTGGCCTAGTGAAAGGGTAGGAATAGTCCTGAGGAGCTGAAGCATGAATAGGAAGGATTTTTTTTTTTTAATGCCAAATGAAAAATAAGCTAAAGAAACGGGGGAGAAAATTATCTTGTTAAATATGAAGGAAATATAATTAAAGGGCAAGTTGTCAGCATAAGAATAAAACCCTAGAACCCTAGTGCCGATGTTTTAGGTAGGATCAGGCGGAGGTTCGAAGCGGCTGTGGACTGCTTCGAGATGTTTGCGTACCTGTTTGGGAAAGATTCCTGTGTATATTTTCAGGGTTGCTCATTGTTTCAGAGAACTTGTTGAAATAAATTAGGCGGAGAAAAAGTAAGCAGTGCTCGTCACTTGGTGCTGGCCTTTTTGAGTCACAGGTAGGGTTCACTGACTGCTGCTTTTTTGTTCTGTGTTTAGATTAGGACAGCTAGGAGATGATATTCAAGAATTAAATTCTTTGCTATTGGCCATCACTGGTTTTGTCGGAATAATAAGATAGAGCATCCTGGGAGACAGAGCGGACTCGGCAACTTCTTACGGCTCTATTTCCCCTCTTTGTCCAGGCAGCTCTTGAATACGAGCAGCCTTCTGGTTTACATACGTAGAACTGTCAGATATGTGCCTGTGTGTGTTTTTGGAGCCAGGGTCCTTACTAACTGCTGCTCGTTTTGCGTAGGTGGGTTGACACAGAGTGCCTGTAAAGGCAATTAAGCCTTATTTATCGGTGTTTTGTGACACACGAGCATCACGACCAGCCAGATCCTGACGGGAGCTTTGTCGTATTGTCTGTAATTGGTCACGGCCCTCGGGGTGGGGACTCGAATTCTCAAAGTCGACAAAGCGAAGGAAGCGTCGGGAGAGAAATGGAGGGTAAAAGCTTCCGAGTTTCTCCTGTACAGAGCCACACTGAAAGGGACTTGCGGATGCTGCACTCACTTTGGATGGAGTTCTTTGTGAACTGCATTTACTCTGAGGGTTTGGCTTTCAGAAATCTCAGAAATTTCAGATGCTTTGAAACATAAATTAAATTGCCACCAATTGCCATGCTGCTTGCTTTCTTTTAAACTGAACACATTGTTCTGAAATTGAAATATAATTATGGACCTGATGTAGTCTGAACATTTCATTTATTCAAACTGAAAATTATATTCTCTGCAAGCCGCTTTAAAGCCAAAATAAAAACCCCAACCTAATTATAGCAGCAGTGTGGAGGAAGTCTCCTAGGATATTGTAGGATACATTTTGACAGCTGCTTTTTGCTGGAAGGTTGTCGAGACCCTCACAAAAATGTTTTGAAGTGCTTAAAATGGGTGAATCTAGAATCTGTAGCTACCGCCAGCAGAGTCAAGCGCACTGGTGCATTGCATTGGGCTGGGCCTACAGCAGCGGGCAAAGGCACGTTCTCATCTTAGCTGGGATTCTCAGCTGTATTCAGGAGCTCTGGCTGAAGCTGTAAAGGGTAAAACCAAACGCATAGAAGAAGTCTCCAAAAATGTTCATTGGAGAAGAGGCTTTTCAGATATTTCTAATTTCAAAGCTTTGGTATGGCACTTCACTTTTATACTTGTGGACCACAGGTCAGTGGCAGATGAGGCAGTTAGAACAGCGACTAAATCCATCCTTAACTCTTTCTTCCCTAGCTGTTGCCGTGGTTATGCGCAGACCTGAGACTTGGCAAATGCTGGCAGTTTCGGCCCCGTGGTACCTGGGTCGCTGTACGTGCCGAGCATGCGGAGGAGAGCCCGGTCCGCCTCTCTCCCTCAGCCCTGCTGTTGGCAGCGCGTTGTCCAGCGCTGCCACGGTATCTGGCTGCTGGTGTCCCTGGCTCCGCTGGCCGCACAGCCGGGAGCAGCCACGCTGCTGCCCCCGGCCGGGAGGGCCTTGCCGGTTGCGCAGGGCAGGGCACAGGCTGCCAGCGGCGCCGGATGCGGCCTCCCTCCGGCTCAGGCAGCAGCACAGCCAAGGGACGCCCGGTTCTCCCGCCTTGTCTTTTGGGCAGGGCATCGTGGCATGGTCAGGCACCTCTGGCTGCAGTTCCCACGTGTTCTCTGTGGCTGAGTGGGGGGAATGCAGGGCTGCAGGGGGGGCACATCGGCCGCCAGATCAGACGGTGATAGCACGCGCTCTAGGGAGCAGAGGGTGACCCAAGGAAGGGTGTGACCCGTGGCCGGCTGGTCAGAAAGGGAGAACCTTTCCGCTTTCGTACTGCCGCACGTTCGGTCCCCTCGTTGCTGCACGCTGTGCCGGAGTGTCTTATCAGTGCAACTGGTGATAATCCCAGGGGTGGTATCGGGCGAGTCAAAGGATTAGGAATATTCAAGAACCTTGTGCACGTTTGGTGGCTGATGCTTCGTTCACAGTGAGGATAGTACATGGCTCTGGCTTCTTGGGGAATCACGGGGCAAATGGTGTTTGATGGCCCTGCTGGAGAGGCATGGTTTTGACTCCTAAAAACCCCAAAGAACAGGCAGAAAGGAAGGAAAGGGCCAAGAAAGAATTCAGGAGTTCTCTTCATCCTGTGGAGATGGCAGTTCATGCTGGGCTTTTTGGAACATTGGCTTATTCAACATGTTTGAGGGAATACTGAAAAGAAAAAAACTTCCCTAAGTATGGGTTCAAGGCAAACGTGTCTATCGAGGCAGCCAAAAATCCCCTTTCTTTAGAGGGCTGCCAAAACCAAAGGTAGAGGCGATGGACGACTGCAGTTCAAAAGGAGGAAAAGATGTTCCTGACAATGGAACTGCGAATGGTGGATGTGATTTTCACTTGAACGCATTGCAGTCTTTCCCAGAGCGTATTTGGTGCCAGATCTTACGTCTAATGGTGGCGTGCATCTGGATAAGGAAAATCGGAACGAATTACATCCTGTTTGGTAGCTGTCATTGTTGAATAGAGAACTTTTCCTGGGAGATTTAATAACTCGTGTTGTTCTTAAAAAGAAGCAGAAAATATTTTCTTGATGCCCCATATAGGCACATTGATCAACAAGTTACACCATGTGTGATTCTGGCTCCGAGGCTGAATGCGTTTAGGGATTCACTCGTTCGGCAAATGTTCATTTGCATCAAGTGACATTGACTCAGACTTCAGGGGAATCAGATTTGCTTTGATTTAGCTGAACTGTGAAGTACATTTGAGGTTGGGTTGTTTTTTTTTTTTTCCAAACCGTCTGCTGGTATGAATTCCAGAAGTGTTTACTGGAATTTCAACCGAGACACGACAGAGCTATCCCAGGTGGCCTCTTACTTGTTGTTTTTATTAACATCATTATTCTAAGACTATAATTACTTGGAAATACTGCTAATTAGGATTACCGCATGGCTTAGCAGGAACTGAGGAACCCGCTTCTCCTTTTGCATAAGCAGTTTGGTCATGTCTGTCCTTGATTTCACGGTCGGGAGTTGTGACTGCGAGTGGGGCTCAGGGCGCGGAGTCCGTTTGTTAGCGCCGAGCGCGAAGCCTTTGATGTGAGAACGCGTCCCACCGCCCGGGGACATCATCAGGAGGATTTTTGGTGGTTGCGTGTTGATGTTTCTGGCTTCTGTGAGAGAAATGCCTTTTGTGAGGGCATCTGTAATTGACATTTCCAAGTCTTTTGTACAGACAATTCTTAGGACTTTGACAGATTTGCATGTACAACATCCAGCCAGTACTTGAAGGGTTGTATTTAAAGCTTCACTTTGTATCCAAATAATGAACATACAAACAGAAGCACAGAATGTGGCCTGCTTAGGTCACCTGTTTGGTTTCAGCTGGCTGAAAACAGCTTTCAGTAAGGTACGTGTTCCTACCCTGGCCACGGTGCAGTTGTTTTTCCTCTTATTAATACGCGATTTAGTTAAATGTCACTGTTTTTAAATCGTACGCTCTAGATCGTGAGGATCTTGTTCAGCGTTAGAGGGCTGTTTACTGTAGTTCTGCTCTCTGGCACCCCGAGGAACGGTGACCTGCTGGGCATTTTCCTCGCTAAGATCCTTTGGAAGCTGTTGCAGTGCTCTTGCAGAGCTTCACCGCCGTGTCTGCCGGAGCACTGCAGCGATTTGAGCGTTAGCGATTTAACTTGCAGCAGACCTTGGCATTTGGCTGGATCGGGAGTTGTAGACGTTGGCTTGATCAGTGATTTATAGATGTTGAGAAGATGTTGAACAACGATTTTTGAGGAGCACTGTAAACAAAGTATGTTTATATTAGCGATTCTTTGATGTGAAAACCTATTCAGAAGGTGCCAGGGCGCTATCTGAGAACAGCATCAAGACCATCCCCGTACATAATTCCGCAGCAGGCATTTCCTGCTGTGGGGTTGCACCTGGTCTGTGGCACAGCTGACAATGTCTGTCCAGGTACAGCCGTTAATGAGCTTTTCAACGAGCTAGGAAGGCTCTCACACGACAGCAAGGCGGGATCGGGTAAGCTGCTCCGAGCTGGCTCTGTTAGCATCAGCCTTGGGCAAACCTCCTAACGGTCAGGAGTGGTCCCCAAGGAAATGGAACTTCCCCCTAACCACAACACTTCTGGGAAGTGCTCAGGATTTGCTAGCACTTGGGATTTCAGATGAGCAATGAGAGCAAAGTTACAACTGCCCCTCGGGAACAAACGGTGTAAGGTACCTGAGGGGAAGGCAACCAGCACAAAGTTAACCTCTTCGGCTATTTGATGTTTGGAAACGCTTCTGAGTAACTCGGCTACGTTTTCAACATCCGCTTAGGATATCTTTGCTCTGGTTGTCTTTTCAGATGCACGACTTACATTTCCAGCTGTATTTCCGACAAACTGGTTGACTGAGGGGTTTTACTGATACAAGCAAGCAGGGTGTTTTTGGGAATGCTGCTGACAGGGAGGCTGGCGTGGAGTTACCAGTTGGATTTCATTAGAAATGCAGAGAGATACTTTTCTCGAGAAGGTTTCTGGTCTACTTATGCTTTTTCTCCACGCAAGAAGCAGACCACACAGGACACCTTAGGAAGCAATCAAATGTGTGGAGTTCATACAGGCTGAAGTTCTTTCATCTTTTATCTTTGCAAACAGTACAGGGATGAGGCGTGCTGATGGAGCGTGGTCAGGACAGGTCTGTGACCATGATTTAGCCCCTGATCGCTGAGCCCCACGCGAGGTCAGGATTCCAAGCTGTCCTTTCCAGGGCTGAAGGTTATTGGCTGCTTTGCTTAAAACCCGAGAGTTTGATTAATCGGTGCGGTGGATGCCAGGGCAACACAAACTGCCGCAGGCCTCTCCGCAAAATTCTGATTCCACACGGTGGTATCTCCTTCGGCATCTACAGCGGGCTGTGGAAAGAGCCTGGAAATTCATAAACTTAAACAAGTAAGAAAACGGGTGCAATGCTGTGCAACTGTCACTGTTGGACCAGGATTCAATTTCTTGTACTCTAGATGATGTGGATGGCCAGGATATGCAAAGGAAAGCTACCAACAACAAAAGGGAGGCAGCGCTCAGCAGAGGAGCACGTGGAGAACGGGGGAGTTACGGCAGAGAGGGCCAGGGCTGCGAGCCCACTCCCATGAGATGCCGGGAGGGCGGCGGTGGCTGCTGCCGAGCGCACGCATCCGGGGCCCCAGAGGCGGCGCGGCTGATGACCGAGCCTGAGATACCGGCATCCGTCTGACCCGTCACAGAAGTGATCGCAACAGAAGGCTGTGGGATGACTGGGGAGACACAGATGTTGGGCTCTGGTTTTGCACTTGAAAGCCCGCTTCCCCCTAAGAAGTGTGTCCCTTCACAGCCAATAGAGGCAGGCTTGGCACTTGGGGAGAGACTGATATAGGGCAGGTGTCTCCCTTTTCTCCTTTCCTTCGTTCTTCCCTCTCCAGTCATCTGTCTTCTCTGTGAAGAAACAACAGCAGTTCGATAAATGGAGCCTTGAGTAACACTTTCTGTCCCAGTGGCACTAGGGTTTAATTAGCGCAAGGTTTCGCATGCTCCACAGTTTCTCAGTGCCGGCAAAGGAGCCGAGCAGCAGCACTTTTTGTCTGGCTTTGATGTTGGAGCAGTGGCAACTTCGGAAGGGCCTCTGAGGAAATCTCTGAGATGTGAAGGAGAAGCTGTCAGAACTAGGTCGTCTGGTTCCTCAGTTCCTTCCAGCGAGGACTTGGCTCTCCATGCCTGGGGTACAACCTGTTGGCAGCACGGCACACGCTGCCGGTTTTGGTCGTAGCTTGCTTGGAGTTGGATGTTCTGGGGAGGTCGAGTGCTGAAATTTGGTTGGGGGCAGGAAATAGTTGTGAAAGCCCCCAGCAAGTAAATAACTTTGACCAGCGTGGGGCAGCTGTGACAGTTTCTGGTGCGCTTCAGCTCGGGTTGCTTGGCCAGGACGAGCGCGGTACAGTCCGGCAGTGCCGGCGACACAGCCTCTGCTGAGCTGCCGAGTGCAGCCGGAGCGAGTGGTGGTGTGCGTGTTTCCTAGGAAAACCCTCTTCCCTTCCCAGGGCGGCCCAGTGCGATTCCATTTGGCTCTTCGTCACTCCCCGCTTTCCCTTGCCAGCTGCAGGAAGGGTGGGAGGCTCAGCTGTCAGGGCTGGGGAAGGAAGGAGCACCTCTGCCCAAGCCGCAGCAGCGACAGAAGTCCCTCCACCACTTCAGCGCCCTTGGTGATGCCACCGTTCATTTTTCTCTCTTTTTTTCGTGTCAAGAGAACTGTTGAGGGAACAAAAGCCTTCAGCCTGTCAGCCCCACGAGCTGCACGTGTAAGTCATTAAAGATGTGGCCATTGAGCATCTCCTTTGTAGGACAGATTTGGAACCAAATGCATGTGAGTCTGCGAAACGGGCTTGATTCAGTCAACCAAAATGATAGGGTCGCTCTAATTTTCCCTTTTGTAATTGATGGCAGAGTTTTAATGTGGTCATAGTACAAAGTCACATGATCTATAATCAGATGGCCTAACCGCTGACTTACACCTTATAAATCCACATGCATACCTTCCAGATGCAAGGCAGAGAGCAGCAAGACATCTTTAGGATGCTTTGGAGAGGCTATTTTCTGATAGAAAGTCTGCACCTGGCCCTAAATCCCATTGACGTGGTATTTTAGGAGAAATCCTCAAGCAAAGATGTGCTTGACAAGCCCCTATGTCTATTTATAGGCAGTTCTGTCAAATTCAGGGCAAACGTGTCTCTTTTTTTTCCCCTTCCAACTACGTTTGCTGCCAGATTCTTCTGGCTAGTTGTGGGCTGCTGGAGCTTCGCATGAAGCCATCTGCACTGCGGCACCACCCTGTAATTACACAGAAAAGGATCTCAGACCTCTGATTGCGCTTGTAGATGTGTTCGCAGGGCGTTCCACGTGTGGCACTCGCGCCGACCTGGGCCAGAGCGACCATTCGGTGAAACAAATCCGCCTTGGGCTGCTTTCACCGTGTGAGGAATTGTTCCTGGAGGAATTAAAATCCTCCTTCCAAAAACCCCAAAGGTCCAGCACACAAGGGTGTCATGTGCCATAAAGTGAAACTTCACTCCACAGGCTTCAACTCCAGCAGGTTTGATTAAGAAGTCAGGAAGACAGAGATTTTTACTCAGCTTTTGTTTTGTTTGTTTGTTTTCTCCGTGAGCTTTTGGGGTGTTTGGTCAGTGTAGGCTGCTTTTTTCAGTCTGTGTTCTGCCTTCCCTTTTTGTTAATTACTGGTGCTGTAGCTATGCCCTCTGTGAGAGATTGTCACTTCTGACCCGATCCCAGTGCTTGACTGGACCAATGGGTAGATTTCTGTCCTGCCATGACAGAGGCAGAGACTTTTCAGTGGTGCTGGAAGTAATTGAAGTCTATTTTATAATTATAGGTTTTACAAAACTAAGTGTCTTAGGAGCAGGAATGCTGAGAGAAATTGACTTCCCCAAAAGCTGCTTTGCTTGCAGGAGCCTTCCTTAAGGCAGAGTTGAATTGGGGCACTCTGCCTAAGGGAAGTAAGCGGCAGAAAAAATATGCTGGATGCTCAGTGCGCTGTTTCCGCGTGTGTTAAATTTGGTATTTATTAATGAAAATCCGCAAACAGCTTCTGCAACTTGCCGAGAAGCGTTAGCGAAAGCTCTCTGCCCTGGAGAGTTTGCAAACTTCCCTTCTAAGCCTAGCCCTGCTCCGTATCCATGCGGAACCACGAGCTCGTGCTCCCTGACCTGTCCCCCTCCCCTGAATCGGGGAACAAAACTGTCACTGGCCCGATCTGCAGGGGCGAGAACTTCTCCATGGTCTCTTCCAGCAGTGCCAGCATTGAGTACACACAGGGAATACAGCTGAGGCTCGTGCCCTGAGGCTGCCAAGCAGATTTTACGGATGTTTCAATAAACAGCATTTTTAAAAAGGGGGGGAAAAAAAATGAAAACGAAGTCTGGGAACGACTTGTTCATTTCAGCGGTTGGAGACAGGACATTCATTACAGTCAAATCTGTTCAAATATCCTTGACAAATACCAGGAAAGAGTGTTCTGTAGACAGGTGGGTTGTTCTTAAAAGGTCACTCCTTAAGCAAAAAAAAAAAGAAAAAGAAAAAAGGAAGAGACCGGCTGTGAGGACTGCAATCCCTTCTGTCCTCTGGGAGAAGCAGTATGGCTGCAGGGAAGTGCTGCAGGTGCAGGACAGGAGCCGCAGTGTGGCTCGGGCTTGACCTGCCCTCTGGGTCATCGACAAGGCGTGGCCTTTGAGAAGTCTTACCTCCTGAGCGGGTTCGTGCACAGTTAGGCAGATGAACGTCAAATCCTATTTTTAATTATCATTTCCAAATCAACAGCTCGGCTGACTTCTGTGCCGGGTGACAGGAGAAGTGAGCATGCTGTTATATGATCAAAAGCATCTAAACTTTCGTATATTAAAAGCGAGACACTTTTGCTTTGCTTTGATTTTACTTCATTTCCTGTCTTTCTCCTTTTACTTCATTTGGGGTTTCTTTCCCCCTTTGGTGGAAACTTGAGAACTCTGGTGGAGATCTGAGATCTGGCTTCTCACGTTTTGCGAGTCTATCTAGGGTCAGGGATTTTAGTTATGTTTTGACTGACCTGGCTGATGCTGGTTTTTAGCTCTCTCTATAAGCCATCAGTCAGTGCCTGCTCTGTCTGGCATGGGTTTTTGCCATGGTCCTTGAGGTCTCATAACTTGAGAGTTGACGTGTGATCACACAGCAAATGTTTGTGGAGCTACTAGCAGCTGTCGTCATTCCTGGAGTTCAACTCTCCTGGGTTTTGTGTCAGAGTATGTTCTGCTGTGTGGTTTGATTCTTGCTTACTGTCCTAGGGTCCATCAGAACTGGCATCAGAAAAGGAGAAAGAGACCTTTAGCAAACTGTGCCTAATTACGCCTTGTCGTGGCTAAATTAGGGAAAGAGCTTGCTCCACTGCTTTTGGAGAAGAACGAGGCTATAGCTGCTAGCACCAGTTGGCCCCTCTGCACCTGCCAGGCACGGGCAGCTTTCCAGCTGCCCCAGAGGCCAGGGAGGAGTACGGGGAGGGAGGCTTCGGAAAAGCAAACACTTGTGTCCGCAGGATCGCTGCCTTGATGTTGTTATTGTGGAAGCGCGGGCGACCAGGGGGTGACGTGCTCGTTTCAGTCCCCGCTGTTCCAGAGGAAGGCTTCTGAAATCTGAACAAGCTGTTGCTGTTTCGGGATGTTTGTTGGTTCCCACGTAGCCAGGTAGCCTGGCCTCCGGTATCAGGGTGGGGCGCATCTATCTCCTTGGGGAGGACGGGCTTAGAGTCTCTCAACGGCAATGACTTTGGGCGCTGCTGCTGAAGAGTGGGAGCATCAGGCGGAACCCTGGCCCTGTGTTTTGCCTTGATTGCTGGAGCTGAGATTGTCAAAACATTGTGTTTGCCAAGGCGGTGGGACATCCTGGGGTGGGCGCAGTTTGCATCCGTTGAGAACAAAATAACGGTGAGGTTTTATAGGTTTGCTGGCCGAGACGGACTCCACATCTCGTGAGGCAGGGCCCTGATCTGGGGAGGATGTGCTCCCATGCAGGGCCAGGCTGGGGACTCTGCTCCCCCAGCAGCTCAAGCAGGGAGATCTCTTGCCCTCACGTAACTTCCCCCCTCCTGTTTTTGACTCATTTTAAAAGCGAGAACAAAAAAAGCAAACACTCCCTGCAAGTTCAAAGCCATGCAAATCATTCCTTTACTATTTTGACAGTGATTTTTTTTCCACTGGAAAACAAATTATACAAACGGACTTGCGAAAAGCCAAGCCCTCAGAACTGGGCAGGGGCCGCGTTCCCGCGGCGCGAGGTGAAATGGAAATGCCGCGCACCTGCCCGCGGCGGCCTCCCTGCCACGCGCGTTCCATGTGGGCCGCGGCTGCCAAGCCAAACAAGCCGCAGCGTTTCGGTAGCACCTGCGGAGGAGCGGGGCCGGCCCCTGTCAGCAGAGCCCCAGCCCCGGGTCCTGCTGCACAGGCTTTATTTTTCTTTCCCTGACCCATTTTTGCAGAGCTGTTAGCGACGGCCTGGCCGGCCTCCCTGCGCACCCGGGCTGGGGATGAATGTTGGCGACCGGCATCCCTGGACGCCTGCAGCACCTGCACGGCGGGGGATTGTCCGTCCCGCGGGAGCCGGCGCACCGGGGAGCCTGCTCCGGGCCGGGGGTCCCGCCAGGCACGCGCGGCCGGGCAGGAGTCGAGCGGGGCGCGTCTCGGGCACCAAAGAGTTTCTTGGCCAGCTAATAGAAAAGACATTTGATGTTTTCTTTCCGACGGAGCGAGAACAAGGATGACCAGGATGCAAATAGAGGAGCCCTCTGTGCAGCACGGCCGTTGTCGTGGGCGCAGGCTTGTCTGTGGAAATTGGCCTGGTATTTAGGTGGGCTTTTGCGGTCCCTGACCCCTACTTTGGGCATACCCTTATTCTGTTTTCTCATGCCTTACTGTTTTCAGATTGATAAATCAGGTGTTTTCTGGGGAAGATATTTGGATGCCTGTCTGGCAGGGACACTGCAGGACAGTGAGCTGAAAAAATTCCACCCTTAAGCAATAGTTATGGACTTTTGAAAGTTGACATTCTGGGGAAAAAAAGGCTGTGTTTCTTTTCACGTGCTTTCCAGGCTAAAATCTTTGGCTGGTTTGTCTAATGGTTTACCTGTTAATAACTACTCCGCTTGTGTGTGTGTGTCAGCAGGATAAATAGCAGTGTGTGTTTTCAGTGAATCGAGTAGCAAAGGAACAAATGGCCCCGCTCCTTTCCGAATGGCCGTTTCCTATGGCCCTGCGGGCCGGTGGCAAATCCGTGCGAACCGTGGGAACCGACCGCGCTCAGTCTGGGAACTGAGTATGTTCAGCTGCACTTGCGGTAACTTCTGCGCTCTGACCCACATCCTGGAGCTCACAGGGAAGAGTTAATCCGGAAACCCAGTAGCTGCAATGGCCCTACGTCCCCATAATCCATCGTCCTGCCTCGTGGCTGGGCACCGCAGAAAAATGGTACTTGGGACTTGGTAGAGGGCTCTGGAGGGAGCACATGGGCACTCGGTTTGTGTAGCAGGCGGAAAGGGCCATCCCAAGCAGCCAGAACCCTCAGCTCTATCTATTTTGCCTCCTCTGGGATGTCGGTGGTTAAGCTGGTGGCAGCCGTGTTCAGCCATGAGACGCGGCGAGGCTGGGCGGTGCCGTGCTCTCGGCCGGCTCCTCGGTGGGGAATGCGGTGCGGGAAGTTTTGTGCGTTTGGGCGAGCGAATGCCGACTGAGACGGCAGCTCCGCACGGTGTTCTGGGCTGTTCTGCCCTTGGCCGTCTCTCTTTGTGTGCTGAGTTTTGCTTTGGTTTTGTGTTTCTCAGTTCACTAAAAGTCTTGTAGTTCCTCAGCAGCTGTAAAGAAAAGCTCTGTTTTTCATAGGTCTCGGTTGCAAAGCAGCTCCCCTCTCCCCGTCCTATATTTAAATTGACGTGGGATGGGGAGTCCTCCGTTGGTTCTTTTATTTTTTTTCTTCTCTTTTCGTGTTGATTTCCTTTTCTTCCCACAATGTGTTCCTGATATACAGGCAACTGCCTTCACGCTTCTGCTTCTTTCCTCGTCATATCTCTTGCCTGTCCTCAGAATGTTGCCTGCGGCAGCTCCCCCTCATTCACCTGGAGAGCACACAGCCCTCTGTCCCCCTGCTCCCCGTTAGCTGGACCCAAAGGCTGGGGCTGCCTTCTCGCTGCTGATGCCAACTTCTTGTCTGACCGAGCAGATCCTGCGTTCTGTGTGCGTCTCTGTTTTTAATGGGCTTCTTTATTTTAATGCTCACAGAATTAATCTAAACTCGCTCTCTCAGCAAGCTGTTCTCAGCCAGAAGATTGTTTTCAAACTGAGGCAACACCCTGTTTACACAGATAGACAAATTCACAGTCCACAGAGCTTCTTCCCAGTCAGAGCAGCTGTCGAGCGCTTCGTGTAAGGGCAGCACACGGTTCGCCTGCACAGCAAACAGGTCTTCTTCTGAAGGGTAACCCTGTTTTTTAGTTATTTTTCTTTTTTGTATTTTTCTTTCCCTGAAGAGTTGAAAGCTAGAACATCTGCTTCTTGGCCAGCCGTTCTTTCCCACAAGCGTTACTTCCCAAGTTCAAAAAACTGGGTTGGGTTACTGCGTGTGGACACGTCTCGGTGCCCATGTTTCTGGAATCTGCCTGGGAGCACACCAGGGAGCACGGGGAGCCGGGAAGCCAGGCAGGCTCTGCTGGGGTCCCGTGTCTCGTGCCGCAGGGTCGCTGTCTGCTCAAGGGACAGCGTACTTGTGCTGTGCCCCGCCTCCCTCACCCAACCTGAACCGAGCAGAAGGTAGATGCCTAGCCATGTGTCTCCGCATGGCGCTGTTTTGGCTCCGGGGAGCCAAAAGAGCAGCTCAGCGCTTCGCTCCTGCACGTTCAGTAAATGCAGTCGGAGCACCTGGGTTACAGATACGAGGCGAGGTCCCGTCTGTGGCTGCTGGTACCCGCTGGTACTTCGGTTAGATGTAACCTGAGCTGCAGGTGGCAAAGAAGGCCAAACATGGCACAACAAAACCAAACCGCTCCTCCTTAAACACGTATTTCCTCTGGAAATGTATTTTACGCCTGTCCCTTTCAGCCCAATTGTGCTCGTTCCCCTGGATCCCCACCTGAGACATTGTCCACGTGAAAAGCACTTCCTCTGTGTAATTGGCTCCTAAATATTGTCTGTCCTTGCTTTCCTGTCATCTGCCCCTGGTCTGGTGTGTTGTTAAAGGACGCTTTCCGTGATAGTTGCAGCAGACAGCGAGGCTGGTTTCTTTATTTGCCTGTATTTTCTGTCCCCGGCTGCGCCGCACCGCACCTGAGGACTTGTGCATCGCAGGGATCTCAAAGCAAGTGCAATCGCTGTGCTCTCCGGTTTGTTTGCCATCTCCTAGGTCCCAGCCCAACAAAGTCACATTTAAAATTCAAAGGTATCTAGTGTGTAGGACATGCCCAAAGCTGTGCTGAGGAGGCGCTGAAAGAAAAATCTGTATTAAAATGCTTTCTTTCCAAGTAGGAATGTTCTGCTCTTAGGGTAGAGGCAAGGGAGGGGTTTGTGTAGAGCTTTAAGTTTTCCTAAGATAACTGACACCCATCCATACCTGTTAATCTTGAAGAGGTTCCTGTGGGTTTTCCCCCTTGCGGGGATGATCACTGCCGTTAGCCCTCCCGCTCACTTGGCTGGCCCAGAGCAAAGGTCCGAGCTCCGGAGAGCTCACCCGCTGTATCGCTTTCTGAACGAATGAAGACGGCCACCTGGTATGCGGGAATGAGCGCAAGCCTGAGGTCTTTCCTTGAAGGCTGATGTGCATGAACAGCTTTTCTTTCGTAAGCGGCATTGCTCAGCAGCAGAGCGACGCCACAGAGCGGACTAACCGTGTTAGGGGGCACGCGGGGCAGGTACTGCCTATGCCGGGAGATGGACGGGGCACGGAGGAGCCGTGGGCTTGGCCGGTCTCTCCCTTGTTTCTTACTGATAGCACAGAACTTGATTTTGTGGCTGTGCAAGTCGTGCTCGATTTTGAGGACCGCCGGGTGGAAAAACACACTTAGCGGCACGGTCTGGTGTGGTGAAAGGCAATAGAACTGTTCAAATAATCCATGTGGTTAAGGAGATCGGTATATGCCTGGATGAACTGGTTATTCACAGTGGTTTGTTGGTTTTCTTTAATCTGGTTTGGGTATGACAGGCTGACATGAGGCTTTTCCGACGATCGCAGGCGTGCGCTCCTGAAGAAATGCCCTCCTGTTTAGCACAGCCAAGCGCAGCTCCTTCTAAGTGCTCTGCTTTTGTCTATAGGAAGCTCCGGCCGCAAACGGTTTAGAAATAATCAGAGCACTTGCATCCAACAGTGTTTGTCTACTGTAAAACCGTGTTACTGAGATGGAAGTGAGAAAGGCAGGGAAACATAGGATCTGGTTCTGTTCCAAATGACAGTTTGCCAGTCTTGAACTTTGTCTGCTGCCTCAGCCTCTTCCCCATGGAGAGATTTATACTTATAGGAACTTACCATCAATAATTAAATGAAAATATATGGTATTGACTCCGCTGAAACTCCGAGAACTCTGCAGTCCTTGGTGAAACCTCACTTCCACTTGCCTCTAGCGTCTGAGCAGGGAAGAGGGAAAGGAAACTCTGTGTTGCCTGGTGGTTGTCATAGCTCCCGTCCAACTCAACGCTTCTCTTTTACTCTACTTTGTTAAAATTACAGTAAGGATAAGTCACTTTGTTCCAGTGGTAAGCAGATTCAGTCGTTAGGCCTAAAAGCTCTATGTACACGTGCCTTTCCAACCCCATCAAAAACAAAAACTTTTTCTTGCCGTATAAATTCCTGAAAACTTAGGGGTGGACATGAAGCACAATCTTCGCACTTAGAAGAATTTGTTGTGTGGAGACAAATCAGAAGAATAATGAGACTTTTGGGAGATGATTTACCTCTTCATGAATCTCGTGGTATTTTTATTCTCTCTTTTGGTTACTTTTCTTTCAACAGCTTTATCGTTTTTGGGAGGGAAAAGTGCAAATTCGTACTAATCTTCTCAGGGCAAAAAGGTGCAACACAATTAGAGTTTGAAAGAACTTAAGAAAGTTCAACTGCTTCCTGGTTGAATAAGTGAATGCTCCTAGGTGATTAGAAATGAATTGCAGGTGAGGAAAGATGTGACGTTGACAGATGAGAAGAATCAAAGATGTGTAGTTTCGAGGAGCAGACCTCCAAAATGTACCTGTAACACGCGGCACTTCTGATATTCTACTTGCTCTCGCAGAGGCTGTAAAGCGATGCTGTGGTAGTTTGCACACTTGCCTGAACGTTGGGATGATTTATGGCTGATAATGTGTGAACAGTTCAGAAGGTGGGTTTTATAAGCAGGAGGTCCTCGCGAGGTAGGTAGCTTTCTGCTGGCCGTTGCAGGTGGCACTGCAACGTCCGCCGCCTTACTCAACGCTCGGGCCAAGTCGCGCCACACGCGCCGGGGCGTTGGTTTAAAGCCGCGACTCCCTCGCGGGTGCCTGCGGCCATGGCACACAGCACCCTCGCTCTCTGCCGGGGACGCTCTTACTTTCCTCTGAGCTCATACCTGGCTCTGCAGAGGTATAAGCCGACTGTTCCAAACAAGAGGGTGCTGAGGATAGAGAGGAGACTTGTATTTCAAGATGGTCAGAAGTACTGCAGGAGATTCTTCTGGCACCTCTCATCAATAGCATCGAGGGTACAAAACTGCAAAATGAGTAACACATGTTTTGATGGAATTAAATGGGAATTTGGAAAAGGAAGCGTGTCTCAAGTATAACAAAGGCTTGCCAGATAAACCATTACACTCTAGAAATCTGCTGCTGTTAAAATAAAGAAATGTTTTTTGAAAGAGTTCCATGTGGTATTGTTTCCATTTTCCCATGTTCAAAAAAGAAGTATTACTTGATTTCAGTTGAGTAAAAACAAACACGCGTGCAGCTAACAGATAGTCTTATGCCTCACCTGTGCAGTGACCTCTGCCTTCCACCCCTTAGGGGTTTTTTTGTGGCTTCCTGGATGCAACAACCCTTCTGTCTACTGGTTCCTTTTGCTTTTAAAGTGGGATAGTGTCTTCTGCCAAGCTACCTCTGCTCAGCCGCCCTGCCCTAATCAGCATTGTTTCTGGGCACAGATTTTGCCACTCTGTTTGTTTGCTTGTACTTAAATTATCAGGTTTTTGGTCTGAAACTCATTGGCTGTTAGGACCGAAACAGTACAAGGGGTTGTCCTGCAAGAGAGAGGGCTGGTGAAGCCTGCTGCTTTCTCCCATCGGGACACGAAGCAGAGCTGTGCAGTAACCGGCTCCCAGCCCAACACCTCTCTGAAAAATGTCTGTTGTGACTATTAGGTTGAGTCAGTTTAGCTTTGGCTGCAGTGGTGCATTCCAAATAAAATCGCATTCTCACTCTTTCTACCTTTGTCAGGTGGTCATTGCACGGACAGTAGCATTGCAGATGGCCAGACGAACCACTCGTGCCTAAAAATAAGTGTCCAAGGGCGTCAGACTGGTCGAGGATGGTGTACGTGGCAGACGCGGCCTGGAATCGGTGGGAGAAGCCTTCCCGAGCGCATCCTCGTGGGAGTCTCCTCTTCCCACGGGTTAGAAGTTAAGAACCGTCAACAGCTACGTGCAGCGTAGGTGCAGTCGGGCTCCTGGTGACAAGGTGGAGGGTATGGAGGAATTAATGTGCTTTCTTCATTTTCTGAGCGGGGTTTCTGTAAATCAGACCGCTGCCAAGCCTCTTCCATCAAACCCTCGTGTGTCTTACGGAGCCCAAGAGCAGGACGGAGTGTTGGAGGGGCTGGTGAGCGGTCTGGGTGGTTTGTTCAGTCGGCAGGGAGAGACACAGAAATCTCTCAACACACATGAAGTGGGAATCAAAAATCCGGATTTTGTGCTTTTAAATCTCAGGGGTGAACAGACAATTGTTGTTTGTGACGGAAATAAGAACAGGCGTGAACATACCACCGTGTCTGATTTGCGTAACTAGTCCTTTCTACATATTAGACTTTTATTAGTTACTCATAAAGAAGCCTTTTAAAGTCCCTGTTGTCCCATCCATCAAAGGGGAGCTGTCCCCTTTGTATTCAGTAGGTATGCTTGGTCCTGGTTGCTCCGAGTGAAGCAAGTCTCTTTTCATGTATGCTTCAACCACTTTCATCATTGCTTCAGTAAAAACTAGGGCACGCTGCAGATGCGATGGACAGGTCAGCACGTTTATCCCTTCTAGGCGGAGAATGTAGCTTCAGGCGATGTTTCATTTAAATTCCTTAATTTCAAAAAAAAAAAAAAANGGGGTAGAGCACCTCCTGTATCTGGGGTTTTATAGGTGGAATGTAGCACATGCAAAACTGCGTTTGAACCTTCCCACTGAACATAAAGGAATGTTCAGACTAAGTGCCAGGACAGCTTGTTTGCTTTATTTATGTGCCTGTGTGTGCACAGTACTTACTGATGTTCCTATAATACCAAGAAAGCTTTTGGACAGATGGAGGGACAGGTATGAAGAAGCCCAGGGAGAAAGGCTTGGCTAGTACTGTACTGATTTAAAGATTCACGCTGGCAGAGAACTTACCGTGTCCCCTGGAAACCTCTTTACTGAGTGGGTAAAAACATCCTGTTTCTTGGATCGAGTCTCAGATATGAAGCCTACCTGCTGGATCCAGGATTTGTAGTTGCATGCCAGGTTAAATACAGCTGGAGGATTAGACAAGTCGTAATTGCACGGGCTGACATCAAAACTGTGTTCAGCCATTCTTTAGTAATGGAGAAAGCATTTGCTTACAGGTAATTGTACAGCGTTGTTCTCTGCCTCTGTTTCCTAACCAGCTCCTTCAAAGCGTGTCCAGAATGCCGTTCACTAATGGGATAATTGACCGTTTGTGTAACTTTGTGCCTTCAGCCCCGAGTCCTTTACTGAGCTCCGGATCGAAGTCTTTCCCTTGTAGTTTTCTTCCCTGGGTACTTTCGGGTTTAGGCAGGTATAAAAAAACCTGACTAGAGATGGCTTGTCTACTTCTCAGCTGGGCGATTATTTCTGTCAGGACGGGTTGTTCCTGAGAGCTGCCGTAGCACTTTCAGTTGTTCCACAGTGCTGCCTTCCTAAAGGAGTCTGTCTGGGAAACTGCCTCGCTCAGAGGGGTGCAAAGCCTGTACTCTTGGTCGTGCTTACTCTGAGTCACTTGGGAGACCGTAAATCTTGGATTTTTCAGGAGAGGTTTGTGTGGAGTGCAGAAATATCGAATTATCTTTTCAATGTGGAAAGGCATACTTTGCTGAAACACTTTTTTTCCTTGGCTCTCCGAAGCTGTCAGAAGATACAAAACTTGGTTTTAAGTTTAGGTCTTTGAATCAAATTCTTGTTCACAATACAAAGGAAAAACACTGAACGGTGAAGTTTATGCGACGTTCATAATTTAAATCCAGAGGGTGATATCAGAGGCTCTTGTATTTGATCTGCGTGGTTCCTCTGAGTATTTTTGCCATTTTATTGCATCGCCCTACCGAGGGAGTATTATTTATATGAGATAATCCTCATTTGGTTCCAGTTTATTAAATGAAAGGAATGTGTTAGGCAGTCAGTTCTTAAGAGGTCTGGAATCTGGACTGTAATTGAATCCATTCCCTCTCAGCTAATTTATGTAATCTGATGAAAAACAAGTGTAGTGCAATTTGTTCAAGGAAAATGGAGAATGTTCACTTTATCGAACCGTACCAAAAAAAGTTCTCTGAACGAAGCAGCGCGGCAAAAGGCAGAGCTTGGGTTCCCTCGCCCGATCGGCCGTACTCGGGGCGTCTCTCGTCTCGAAGGAAGGCAGAGGGAACGTCTTGCAGCGGACTCGTACTCTTTCGGTTTTGCGTGAACTGCTTGCTTTATTGGTTTTTCCTGGCAGCGTGCTAGATACACTATTTGTGATACTGCGAACCAGGTAGCGTTTTGTCCTCGCGCCTAGCTCGTGGCTGCAGCTTCCGTGTATTCTTCCTGCCTGCACTTTGTTTTCTAAAACAGAGCCGGGTAAGGAGCCACTTTACTGCAGCAGCTGGCTCCTGGATTTTCCCCTGGACTAACGACGTGAAATCCCTCCTTTATCTCATCAACAGTGAAACTCATTTGCTTTGGGCACAGCACGCATCAGGCCGAGCACGGGCGGTCCGGCGGGCAGGGCTGCGCCCCGTCTGGGATAGGAGCGCATCGGGACATGTCGGGCATCGTTATCGCAAGAACCATCCCATCTGCTTCTGCCCTTCTGCTCTCGCGCTTCCGCTGCGGTCTGCTCACTGCAAGTGGGCGAGCACTTGGCAGGCAGGCTGACTGGGATTGGAATTCCCTCCGATCCCGATGTATTCTCGGGTCTATTCAGAGATACGATCTGGTAATCTGTAAGGACCTGTAGGCCAGGTCACGGCCAGCAACCCGTTCCCGAGCGTGGGGCATAAGGCAACTTCTCCCTTCCCTGCTCTGCCCCGCAGATCTAAGAGCAGTTTAGAGAGGAGATCTGCTGTTGCCCCACACATCCAGGCCAGAGCGGAGAGGGAAGGAGGCGTGGGCAGTGGGAGTGCTTCCAGAGCACAAAGGCAGCAGTGACCCCGTGCAGGGGAGAGGGGTGGTAATGCCAGAGTCCAGCCCAAAGCCTCTGGAAAGAGTGGGATGCTCGGTGGATGCCTGTCGGTTAGTTGGTGACAGCGGGTAGAGGTCGGAGCGGGTCACGTGCGACAGACGGCGCGTACCTGGTGACGGCCGTCACCGTGATCTCCGGGCTTCCGGGGCACAGGGCCTGCAGGGCGTTCAGGCGAGAAAAAACTGACTGTTGGTTATGGAGTTTTCTCTTTTGTTATCAGCAGAGGTTCCTTTGCAAATGTAACAGGAGTTTGCGCTTATGTTGGAAAATGCACAGCTGGCCCCAGTGGTGTGTTTGCTGCAGTTGGGTCTGGAAGGGAACCCCCTTCCAGAGCGGTACCTCGCTCTTGGCCGTGTCCGTGGGTCCCGTCCATCACACCAGTTTGGTGTTCTGCTCTCCAGCTGTCCGGCTGCTTCAAGGGAGGTCAGTGGTTTTGAATGTCTGCAAGTCATTGGCTCGGTGGTGCTCATCAGATGCCGTGGATATGGACTTTGACTTAAGTCCGAACTTCACTTCCGGAAAAGGTCAAAACATCCTGAGTTTCCAAAATGTGAACTCCTCGGTCCTGGAGAGGATTACCCAGACTTCAGCCCCTAATTTGCAGGGATTACCGTATTGCTCGTAATATTGCAGTGTGAATGAATTCAGGGCTGAGAAAAAAATGCCCATCTTCAACATCCCAGTTTTTAATGGACTTTACTGTGGACGATAAATTGCGCAGGATGGCTTAGACGAGAGCCACAACGGCGTGAGGAGGGCGGCGCTTTGTCTTATAGTTCCTAAAAAATAGATGCATTCTTTTTCCTGTTGTTTGGCATCCTACTTAATATTTATGAAACCACTTGGCCCTTTGGTTGCACCTGACCAGGATACTGATAGTACCCGGCCAGTTGCTGTTGGGAGTTTGGGGAAGTGGGTGGCGAAGGGGTGAAACTGGGGAGCCTGATGGGAACGAAGCCAGGGAAGGCTGCTGTTGCTCCAGACCTGTGGCTGGAGCCATACGGGGGAAAATACCTTCTCAACATTTATCTGCAACTCAGTGTCTTTTCCTTGCATAATGGTGTTCCCCGTATATGAGACTTGATGTCTGCACTCACGGATAGCGTGCCCTGATTTTTGAAGATTTTCAGTACCTGCACTACAGTTCTTTTCAGTATTTATGGCTCCGTCGGTCATCCGTTAGTCTCCCGATGGCGCGTGTTGCTGTCTCTCGTTCGGCATCCGGGATTGTTGTCGTAGTCTTCGCGTCTTTTGGAGGTGAAGCGAGGCCACTGTGCTGATGTGAGGAGCTGCCGTGCAGGAGTCCAGGGGCTAATCCCTAGGAATGCAAGGCGATGGGGAACGGGAGTTGGATAGATGCATAGGTAAGAAGCAGAGTACGTTCAGCCTCAACGTTTGCATGTGTGAGAAGTAAAATCCCCTGCTGCCATCTCTGTAAATGTTTAATTTGGAGATATGTGCTTCCACATCTGGCTTGTCTTTTAGTACAGCAAATACTACTTTTCACTTTTAATTTCTCTCTTTTAGAATTTCAACTTCAATCTAATGCAAAAGATCAAATCTCTTCTGAGGAAAGCTGGGCGTTTTACAGCTTTGGAGAAATGAAACATATATATTTACAATAGGGAAATGGAAACTACAAATGTCTAAAATCTTAGGGGAGAAAGAGTTGTGACTTAGGGAAAATGCTATCCTGCCCTCCTTGTATTGTCTCTAGAGAGCAGAACAGAAGGAAAAAATATCTCAGAAAGCAGAAATTGGCCAAGTGCTTGTCTGGAATGTGATTTGGGTCGAAGCTTCTGCATGCAGTTTGGGAATCGGGAATGATTCACTGCTCCTTACGTGTGAAGACAGCGTAGCGATGCGCACACAGATGCCGAAGGCGGTGAGACCTCCTTCTGCTCTTGCTGGTTTCCTGAAAATGAAGGCAGCGCATTTGCAGTACTTGCCCACATAACAAGGGAGCTCTACAGGCCATGGGGTCACATATTGGGATCGGTTGCGCTGTATATTTAAAGCTCATGTTAGCCGACTGAGTGTGTGGGGGGGAGAGGGGCCGTGGCACTACGGAGCCCAGCAAGGCACGTTGCCCACCGAGGGCAGCGACGGACCAGCGCCGCGCGCTCGGGCACGTCTGCTCTGCCTCTGCACGCGTGGCTCTGGCTTGCGTGGCGGTGACCGCTCTGGGCATTGCCTGTTCGTCGTGGGCACAAAAGGGGTATTTTCAGGGAGGCTGCAGCATCCCATAGTACAGTCGGGACAGTCTGCGCCGTGGGTTTGCCGTCCGGGCGTACAGATGTCAGCCGGAGGCCTGCGTGCTGCTCCCGGGGCTGCTCCTGTGATTGCTGCCACACACGGGTGTCTGGGGACCTGCTTTCCCTCCGAGTTCCACCAGGAAATTGCTGTGGCCGAAGGTGGGATGTCGAGATTTTTTTAGTGCGTGGTTGAATGGCAGAACTGGTACTTTCTTCGGCCGCCAACTGTATCCTAGCGAAAACTATGGCAAACTTCTCGTGCGTGGCGCCGGTCAGTGCCGGCGTTACTCGTGGTGCCAACTGCTGCGGGTACAGGTGATGTTGTGGCAAACAAGGTGAGGGTTTTACTCTCGACGTAAGAGGAGTTTGTGCCTGACGCTTGGCAGGGCTCAGCGCCGACCTCCGCCAGAGAGAGCCCATGCCCACGCCTGCACCCACGGGGCCGGAGGCCGTTTCTTGGTGATTAACTCGCAGGAACAAGAATTAAGGCGGGGGGGGAGATCTGCTTTAACTCTTTGTAAAAACTTCCCATAAAGCTTCCAAAACTGTTAGTTGGAAAAGACCTGGTGTCTTTAAAATTTTAGGGAAGGGAGGAGTGGGAAGAGGCAGAGAACAGCCCCTGATGAGCTCGGGTGGGTCTGCGATCACTGGCTTTTGTGGCTGCATTTTCCAAGCTCTGCTGTCTAAGCTATGTCAGTAATTAAAGATCCAGTGAAGGATGGATAGGCAACTGCAGTTCTGCATCCTTGGTGAGGTCTGAGCAATCAGGGTCTTGGAATAAACATTTGGTTGAAAAATTCCTCGGTACCCCGAGCTGAATCTACCCATCTCCTGTGCTGCAGCAGAGGCCTACAAGTGATTTGATTGCATACAAAGCAGTATTTCAGTAAAAAGTTCTTGTTCAATATTGACACGTTTTCCCTTATTTTGGATTATTGATCTTTTCTCCTGTGTGATGCCAGTTAATTCTCCTTAGTATGGAAATGTCTTGTGATTAATCCTTTTACCGCTCATCCTTAGAGCTCATTATTAAAAAGGAAGTATTTTTATAAAAATCATCCGTGTCTCATAGGACATTCTTTTCTGGCCGCACCGGTCACATCAAATATGCTTCATCAACACCAGTTAGTGTAGTGGCAGTTACGCTCAGTTTGCTTCTGCACGGCCTCAGAATGACCCCAGGCTTTAGGGTACGCAGACTGCGATGCTCCTCCAGGTCGCCTCGGCATGGCACCTGAAAGCCTTAAATCTGACTGCTCGTCGCCGACTCGGGCGAGGAACGTCATTCGAGACAAAACGTGAGCTGTGGTGTCTGCGGTGAAGGAATGGTAGTCAGGAGTAATTCACAGGATTGCCCACTGCTCGGGAAACCCATCTGATTCCTTGCCCAGCTGCGCTCGCATGCGAGCCGCCCTCCTGGCGTCGTGTCCCTCCTGACAGCTCGAGTCGAGGACCCCTGAGTGTTACCACAGATGGAGGCTCCCAAGTTACGTCCTATAATCCTTTGCCAGTACTGACTGGAGGAAGGTCTGGCCTCTTCCCTAAGTGGCAATCTGTCCCAAAACCCTTTTGTGGTCTGGCTTGCGTTCTAAGGGAAAGGTTCGATTTTCCTAGACAAACTGGACAGCGCGTGAAAAAGTAACTTAGCGACCTTACGCTCTGTTTCCCTGAAACATCACTGGGCATTGTTCCCGGTATCTTGTCGCCGTTCGGCCCTGATCAGACGCAACTGAAGTGGACGTGCAAAACACGCGGTAAGCAAGAGAGAAGCGTTCCGAGGACCGATAACCGTGCGAAAGCTTCCCGCGCATATTCTTAGGCCTTGTGGCTTTTTAGCAGCAACAAATGCAAACATTCCAGCCCAAAACTACTTCTCGCTGTAAACATAAGGTACGTGGAAGTGCCTCAATTTTTTTCTGAAAGGAGGGTCTGTAATTGTCACCGATGGTGACGTTTACTGCAGGTACAGGGTTTGCACGCTGCAATAAGGGAACTGATTTTGGGCATTGATGGGCAAGTGGATCCCTGGAAATCTAGATTTTGTACCGGTGGGGAGAGCCGTGGGTGTTTTTCCAGCACATCTGAACTGTGTGCATCAGTTAGGGTCTGCAAGCTGTATTAGCCTGTACACGTTTTCAATTCTTTTCTATTTCTTCAGCACCCCACCAAAATCGTAATTTTCTTCTTTTTGTATGGAGTCTGGATCTTTGGTCTTGCAACAACGTTGGGATCTGTTGTTGTTTTGGGTGGTTATTTTGGATCATAGAGTGAAACCGGAAAGTAGCGGGAGATTGGTGCTGAGGAGCTTCATTCCGCTGAGCTGCCGGCACATTCACAGAGGAGTTGATATTATTTAGTACAAAATGTTTGGCCATTAGATGTTGTCCTTTCAGCCACCTGTGAAAGAGGCAGCTGGGGAGACTGTACCCTTAACTCTGTTTCCCCACGTACAGAAATCAGATTACAGATGACTGAAACCTTTGGGCAGTTCTCTGCAAGGCAGGCAGGGACAAGCAGCGCAGGCCAAGCCACAGGTCCCACCGCAAAGAAACGAGAAACGCGGGTGCTGAACGGACCGCGGCCACGCAGGTGAGCTGTGCGTATGGAACACGGCTTTGCACAGAAGGAGAACGTTGTTCTTGTTTGTCTGGCTGTGGTTCGCTCGAGGCGTGTTTTATTTCAGCTCGGCTTCGGGCAGAGCTGTTAGGGGTCCTGCAGGCACGAGTTCTCTGTGATGAGAGAAACATGCGATCCTGAGAGCAGAAAGGAGAATTCTGCTGGAAGGCCCCTCCAGGGGGAAAGCTGCCGCTGGCCACCTGAGCAAACACCCAGCCCAGCTGGCGAGCCTCGAAAAGCCGGCGCGGGGGATACAGGGAACGGCTGCACGCAAGGGGCTTCGCTCTGGGCTTCCCACCTCGACCTGCCTTGTCAAAGGCTTTTCTCTTGTGTACGTCTCTGGGGCCACGAACGACAACGTTCCGAGGAGCACGTGGCACCTTGTTTCCAGTAACGGGAGAGGCAGGTAGGCGCATTGCGGTCCGTGGAGCGTGGTTCCAAGCGTTGCCGGGTGGCGTGCTGTTCGGCGTTCTCATTTGTACCTGGAGTACCTGGAACGCGTGCGTGTCAGGGATGCGGGGCGGCGATACGGACCGGGGTACGGCGGTCCCGCAGAGCGAACCGACCCCAGGGACAAGACTCCTGGATGGGGGACAGCGCACCTTAACCGTGGGTTCGGGGTCCAGTAAGAGAGGGGATGACCTTGTGGGGCTGGGGACGCACCGCTGGCGTCACTGACCCGAAGGCGCGGTGTCAGGAGCCCTGCGGTAGCAGAGCATGCAGAAGCCCGTCAGAGACGGCCGAGCAGATGTGCAGAGGGCTGGTGCGAGGCGGCCGAGGCGGAGCCGCAGCGGGGAATTCTCCAGATGACAGCCAGGAGAGCTGGATGTGGGAGCCGCGGCAGCGGAGATTGCTTTGCTAAGTGAACTCTGCATCGGCTGAGAGCCAGGCAAATAGCAGCACGAGTGTGGGGTTAGCCTTCACGTGCTGAACAGATTTTGCTAATATCGCTTTGTTATGCAAATATGTCATTATTTCATTTCCCCCAGAAGAAGTATTTGTGGTTTCCTCTTCCCTGGGACTTCCGAGTGCTTGTGTGAAGGGGACAAATAACTGGAAAGTTACTGGGTTATGCACTCTGTGGCAAGCTCTGCAAAAGTGAAAACCTTGAAGTTTTTGGTGGAGGTTCTAAATGGCACTTTTGAAGGGGCTGCTGGAGGGTGATGAGGCTGGCCCTGACAATGGCACAGGACTTGCTCGCCGTTGAAATAAACTTAACTTGTATTGACGCTTGCTGTGTGCCTGGAGCTAAGGAATTAAAAGCCCAGGTTGCTTCACAGACTAGAGACTCTATGACGATCGGGATGGAACTGCTGCTCAGACCCGACAGGGCCTGGAGTTGTGCTGGCTGTAGCTGGAGGGGAGGATATGTGTGGATAACTGGTTTGCAGCACTTCTGTGGAAGAAGCAGAAAAGGAATAGCAGAGAAGCACTGTTCCCTTAGAGGTCAGGCGTGAGAGTTGGTCAGCCGTGGAGAGGAGCTCCCTCCATGGTTTGGTTGGATGTGGTTTGGTTGGTTTGGTGCGTTTACAAGGGTCTGGCATTTAAAAATCTCACGGAATGGGGGATATTTTTAAACCTTGGAAGCTGCGGAACTCCATGTAACGGAGTGTCCTGATATGTCACAGAGCCAATCCATAAAGCGAGGGATTTTTGAAACCCAACGTGTGCCTGCACAGCATGCTCAGAGAACTGCAGCAGCTGTTTGAAAAGGGGGATTCGGAGAAAGCTCCTAATGCCCTGAGAAGTCACTTTTTCCTTTCTGTTTCCCACCCAGTGTCCTCTTTCTCTCTCCTTGCTGGCTGTAACAGGATTGTATAGGGCTAACTTTCTATTTTAGACCCTTAGCTGCAATCGAGTGGTGGAGTGAGGTTCTGGGGGCCAAGTTTGGATTTAATTCTGCATAAATGGGGCTTTCTGCTAACACTTAAATGATTTTGAATAAAAATAAAGATTTTTTTAATAATATAATAAAAATAATTAATAATTATAATTAAAGCTCAGCCATAGGGTGCTTGAGCTTCCACGTTGAACTTAAAGTAGTTCTCGTCTAATCCTCCTTTGCTTGAGAACGGCGTTGCAGATACACGCCGTCTCTGAGGGTTTATTTTTTTTAAACTTAGGTAATTCTCAGTTTACAGTGGTCTGATCTCAAGAGTCAGGAGACTGCTCAGAGGATGTGCTGGAGATATGCAAAAGGTCACATTCTTTCAGCAAATCACTTGGCACCATAGGTACAGGATTAAGTTAGGCCAGTTTTTATTTAAAGACTTGTGGTGTATTGTTGCTTGTTTTTTTTTTTTTTAATGTTGCTTCTTTCAACAGTAGGAAGTAACCTGACTGAAACTGAAATGGTAATTTCCAGTTGCACAAAGGTACTTCTTTGGGATTGACAGTTCTGCCATGGATATAAGCCAGGGACTGCTGCTTGTGCTGAATTTTGTAGCTATCAGTTTAAATAAGTTTGTTTTCTTTCTGCGTGGATCCGCATCGCTTTTGTTACTTGCGTCCAAAAAAGCAATCGCACCTCAGCGTTTTAATTATGAACTTGTTAATTATGTTCCCTTGCATTGTTAGCTTTTATATTGCACTAATGTATACTTCTTAGCTAGAGAAGTGAGACGTAGAGGTAATGGTACTGCTAGCATTGATACTGACACAGTGTACGCTTCCACATCTACGGATAGTATTTTGAGATGCGTATGGCAGCTTCGGTGCCTCAGAACTGTTTGAAGATGAGTCACTGCCATGGGTTGCATCTGAGCCCTCAAATGTAGGAGCATATAGAAATCATGCTACTGCTTACTCTGCTGTTGAGAATCTTCACTTTCCTCCCTCCCTGCTGGTGGGCACTTGCCTCTTGTAGTTACAGATGGGCTCACTACAACTGCGTAACGGTACTTGCTACCGATCCTAATGTCAGTGTAATTTGAGAGGCAATACACAACGTGTCATAGTGTTTAATTTAGGGCTGGATAATGATAGGCTTGCTGTAGCCCTGAAAATCTGAACGCCCTGTTCTGAAAACACTGTATGCTAAGGCTCTGTGTACTGATCGGCAGGCCAATCTTATTATCTCCCTCCTTCGGGTTAGAAACCAAGCTGATCTTAGGAACCGACACATTTATAAAGTGTGAGACTGCAGCGAGGCTTCTCTTCCACCTCCCGTGTGTTTCTTGCCCGATGTACAGATGAGGTACCCTTTGTGTTGCAAAGCAGATTTTGTAAGGGACAGGGTCGTATATGCTGGGCTGTTTGAGTGCTGCTGTGGCACTGGCAAGGAGGGCTGAGATATTTCTGTCCTTTTGCTGCTGAAAGGCAGCAAGTGCAGAGGAGGTGCGTGGAATTGTCTCAACCTTGCCGTGCCCTGCTGTAGCGGAGGAGTCCTCACGCGCAGGGTTTCCCCCCGGGCTCCAGGCTACTGAGGGCACCTCTGCCCCTCCCGGCCGCGTTGGAGGAAGCCGAGGGTCACTTAGCGTGGCTGGTACTCAGGAGAGGCGGGCAGAAAGCCAGCACATCCCTTCCACCTGCCCGCGGTGGACTGTGCTCCGCTGCCAGCCAAGCCTCGAGGCGTTCCAGGGGAGAAGGGGGAGTGCCCTGCGACTCGTGA
>VZRF01011877.1:490489-506337 GCA_013396875.1 Vireo altiloquus
TTTTTTAACGCCATCACGTTATCGTACGGCCCTTGGGAGGGGCTGGGTGGAGGCGGGCAGGGGACCGTCCTTCGCCTCAATCGCCGTCCGCCCAGGGGGATGGCGTTTCCAGAGCATCCCCTCCCTCCATCCCGTCGCTGCGCTCCCCTGGGGTGGCGGTTCCCCGCACTTCGCCCCCGCCGCAGCGAGGGCGGGCGGGGCGATCGCCGCGGTCCCACCCGTCTCTGCACGGCGCGGGGCTGCACCGGCCGCGGAGCGGGAGCGGCGAACGAGTACCGGCCGTGCCGGGAGCAGCGCCGCCGCCTCTCCCCCGACAGCAACCTGCACGGTTGGGAATAAAACCCCTCGCTCCCTACCGGGAAGGGGGGGCGGTCCAGACCGTGGAGCTTTCCTCCGCCCCGCTTTTTTTGCATTTTTTTCCTTCTCCCCTTTTTTTCTTTCCTCCTCTTTTCCTTCTCCAGAAGGAGGACGCGCCCCGTGCGCGCTTTTCCGCGCAGCCCCGGGCTCGCCTGGCCCGAGCGCGCCCGGCCGCGCCGAGGGGCCCCGGGCTCCGCCACCGGGACGGAGGGGCGGGATGGCGGCGTCGGCCCGCTGGGTGTTGTGCCTGTGCCTGGGATGGGGCTGCCTGTGCCTGGCTCTGGGNGTGACGACGGCCCGGGGCAGCGGCGGCCCGGGCGGCCGGCGGCGGCGGACAGAGTGGCGGAGCACATGCTGCGGCTCTACGAGCAGTACCGCGGGAGCCGGGACCCGCCGACACCACCCGGGCCCTGGCTCCTCCGCGGCAACACGGTGCGCGGCTTCCGCCCGCTGCCGGCAGGTGAGTGCGCACCGCGGCCGGGGGAAACGGGGGGAAACCTCGGCGGCGCAGGGCTCGGCTCCCGGCGGGGAGCGCTCGGCCACGGGGCAGCCCCGTGTCTCGGCCGGAGCCGGGCCGTGTTCCCTGAGCCGCGGCGTCAGAGCAGAGCATCGCTGGGGCAGTGCCTGGAGAGCTCGGTGGAGGGAAAAAATGAGAGAATTAGAGAAGTATCGCGCGTGTTTTACGTTACATCCTGTACTTTAATTATTGCCTTACCGCTTCGGCTCTGCTGTCGGCATCACTGCCATACGATGGCTGAGTACAATGCGAGGGAAGCGGAGCAATTAGCAGATCTTCTCCGGAGTCTCCCGTTAGTGGCGTTCTTCACACGTAGCTTCTGTTGGAACCAAGGACTGATTAGCGCGTGACAGAGCCGTGACACGGTTTGGGGATCCTTCAGGCTATCTGCAGCGTTCTCGCGTTGACAAGTGGTGATAGTAGTGACAGTGAGAGGCAGTGGCAGGTGAGTTCAGCTGAAGCATGACTTGAGTGCGGTAAATACTTCACCTTGGCGTCTTTGGAAGGGGCGCTTACGTCTATCTCTCAGTGATTACAGACTGGCACGCACAGGTAGATGGGTGAAAATGTAAAAACACTTTCTGTAAGGGGGGGGACATGCCAGCATTCCAGAAGAGCCGTTTCCTAGCAGAAAGAGAAGAAGTCGCTTGGTGCTGCATTCCCTCCCTTCCCTCTTCTGGTTTTTGTGCATGTGAGCTCCTCGAGGGCTAAATGGAACCGCCAAAACCCAAAGATGACCGTCACTGAGATGTCCTTCCTTTATCTACTGCGTCCCAAAACCTTGCTGCGTGTGGGACAGCTGTCATGCCACACACAGAAGCCCCATTTGCCGGTCTCTTACTTTTCATTACACCGGTGCCCTGAGCCACTGGCTTTTTCTTAGACAAGCATCGATCAGTAAAACTTAGAGTTGTCTGTGAGTTTCGGTGACTTGCCTCAATTCCTTCCTGTCCCAGGAAGGAGAGCTGGGTGCCAGGCTTCCTTGCCTCTTCAATGGCAACAATGTATTTCATACATTGAAATAGCTCTACATCTCTGTAGCTCTGCACAGAGATCAAATGCCACGAGGAATTGAGTGGCGTTGGTGTCTTAGGGTTCAAACCCTGCAAGTGTTTCTGTCCCCAGGAGAGGCTTTAGAGGAGTTAAATGCCCTGGCTTTGGAGGATTGAGAGCCAGGACTCCCCAGCTTGCCGCTCTTACCAAGCGGCTCGCTCCGCTTTTCTGATGTGACTTGTTTGCCGTATGAAGTCTCGTGTCCATGTCTGTCTCTGAATTAAGCCCACCAAAAGCGGGGAGGATATAATATTCGCTACAGCCCCCTCCCCCAAAAGGGGAGGTTGTTAAGAATCCCAGCAGAGCAATATTTGCTCTGTTACGCATATCCGACTAAAGCCATTTATTGTTCTAAACCTAGAATGTTGTTGGTTGAAATCCCATCTCTGTGGTCTTTCTGATTATATTTGTACTCTCGCTTGACGTTGGGTGGCAGCGGTCCTACAAACACGCTGCTTGCTAATCCCTTTCCTCCTCCTCCAATGCTTTCGCAGATCAAGTGCCAAGGCAGTAAATTGGTTTTAAAACTTTTAAGACACTTTAATAAGTATTTATGCAAAAGATTTAACCGGTTAGCTGTTGTCTTTCTCTTGCCATTGGCAGCAGAGGCAGCTTCTTTTGTGTGGTTATTAATGGCAGAAAAACCCGTTTCCGGAAAGCCCTTATATCAGATGTTCCACAGGGTGGCGGGTGCAATGGAAAGGCTCCTTCTGACTTCTTCCTCGGGCGCAACTGCCTGACAAGCCGTGCAATGAAAATGGCACATCCAGCAGTATTCCCCTTTCGAGGTACTTCGTCTCTAGATCCTCTGCTTTGACCGTTGCACTCCTTAGCTCCAAATTGCAGTCTCCCACGGGCTTCCCCTTGTCCTTAATGGGGCCGCATCAGTTAATTTAATACGTGACGTTGCTATTACTTCTTCACATTTTACCGTTCCTTCTGCCAGCCCCTTCAGGACTCAGGTTTTTGTTTCCTAGGAGCTAAAGTTCCCCAGCAATCCTCCTGTGTCTCCTCCATCTACAGCCAGAGGTCTTGAAGCAAATCTTCAGTGGTTTCGTTTGCAGTTTAACTTTGCAATTTAGTCTGACGTTTTCAGGAGAGAAATTCTTCCTTTTCTGAAACACAGCTCTCAAATGTAGCTGTGAAACCTTTTGTCCTTGCTTTTCCTCTGCAGGGGCTTCTGCTGCTTCTGCAGCACATGGGAAGGGCCTTTCCCAAATCTCCCAGGTAACCCAGCAGACAAAATTTTGAGACCCCGGAGCATTGTGCGATGAGACCGAAAGCTCGTAGGATTTGTTGGCGCTCATCCCTCTTTCTAGTCAAAGAGCAACAGTGCCGCGTGCGGCGGCTGCGGCCTTGTAACCGATGGCCAACAAAACCCAGCTAAGACCGATTAATCAAAACAAGCATCCTCATACCTGTTAAAAGCAAGTTTCTCTTTCTGCGGCTCAGTTCTCCGAGGGGATGGGACCAGAGCTTCAGCCCCATGTGGCACCTCCTTTAAGCCTCCGTCCCACGCTGCCCCGAAATCTCTCGTGCGCCAGATGTCGCAACAAGGCTGGATGGTCGCTTGTTTGGGCCGGGGGTTTTGACCACTGATTTTGATGAATGATCATGTGATCATCTATTCGGGTAAATTTGTTTCCCTTTGATCTTGCTAAATTATCTGCGAGTATAATTGTTCAGTTTGAATCACTCTGAAAAAGGAACTTTTGATGCCTGCGACAAAGCCAAAAAGGAACCCCGGGCCTGAAATCCACGAGGAGCGCAGTAAGGATGTACATCTTTCACAGAGCGTTCAGTTACATTTCAGCACCGTTCTCTCTCACGGACTCAATCGCTCTAATTTCTTCCTGTGTATTTGAGTCAAGGGATGTTCAGCCTGTGATTTCTGTGGCAGCTCTTCTCACTGTTGCAGGATATTTCTGGGATGACGCTGGTAGTCCTTGCGTTGCTCTGGACAGGCCTTTTCCAGTTCTTTACCTGTGGGTGCCACGGGAGTGAGTGGTTTTCCATCTGCTGTGGCTCTACAAAAGACATAGGAGGAAGGTCAGGGGGTGCCTGAGCCAGGGTGGAACGCTCAGGCAGTTCTGGCGAGGGAACTCTGAAGCTGCGGTCCTGTCCGCAGCTATACGTGACCGTTCTTTCCTCCGGAAAGAGACCTGACCTCCGGCTGGCAGAAATCCGCTCGCTTTCGGAGCTGCCTTCGGAGGTGTGCCGGTCGCTGCCTGGGCTCGGGATCTGGAGGTCAGATACAGCATGAAAAGATAAAAGAGTGCGGAAAGGTAAAAGCCTCAGATGCAGATTAGGGGTACTTCTGAAAGCATTTTTAATGCTAGCATCGCTTACGGAACATGGCTTGCAAATGACTTTAATTGGAAGGTCCTCCGAATGGTATTATAGTAAAGCTGTACAGGGAGAAATTACTTTAAACCCTTTTTTATTGACTGAAGTTCAAGTAATTTCAGGTATTACACCTGCCCCTAGGCCAATTCTTGTGGTTTTAGAACTATGTTCTCCTCCCTTTCAAAAGGCCCTTCTTTCCTTTGTTGTGGTCAAAGTGCCCACGCAAACGAGGGAACGGAGCGCGCGCGGGGAAAGCAGCGCCTCACCGGCTGACGTCACCTGCAGAAACTGGTCCGGGCCAAATGCTGGCCCCTCTGCGCACCAGCAGTATCCAGGGGTTCTTTGCAACAAGAGCTTTAAAAATATGCACTCAGGAGAGACACTTTTTTTTTTCCCCTTCTGTGTGTTTCTTTGATTTGGGGTTTTTTTGCTGCACCCCTTTAAATAGAGTGCAAACAGCAGCATCTGGTGGTTTTTAGGAACTTGAAAAGCATTAAGCTATGATTTGGGCAGCTGGGCCCAAATCTTCAAGCCTCTGAGGCAAATGGTCAGCATCTGCAGGTTCGGCCTTTCGGGACCGGACCCAGAATTTGAATTTAAATTTTCTGGCTTCCATCATCGCGTGTCTCACAGCGGTGCCGTGCACGTGAGTGACCCGTGCAGACGGCTGCCTGCTGGTCCCTGTTTCTAGAACACGCTGCTTCGGCGCGAGGAGCTCTGGTGTCAAAGGACAGGCTCTGCGCCTTTTGCTTTCCGCGCGACCTCCCTGCTGCGGCCGGCCGAGGAGCGACGAATCGTGGCTGTGAGGGGAAGCGAGATTGACTCTTTCCCCGCCCCGATGTGCGTCCACTGTGGACGTACCCTCTTAGCTTGCTTGGCTTGCGCTAACTTCGAGCTAGATGTTGAGTTTAGTTTTCACATCTGCTGTGCTCTTCCTGCTTAAAAAGTATAGAAAAGAGATCAAGTGGCCGCTGTGCGGCACACTTAGGACGTGCGATGTGCAGATTTGTGGGTTTCGTATCACGAGACCCTCGCGTAAGTTAGGTCCTGAGTGTGCAGCGTTGCTGTTTCTACGGAAGTTCTTTATTTGAGCAGGTTGATAGCTTTGGTCAGTGGTGAACTTGCTGCTGTTTTAAATCAAGCTGCTAGCTGCTGTGGCCTTACCTGCTTTGCTGAAAGAATTAGTAAAACCAGTTTGGCACCAGGTCCTATGCTCTTTCAAAACAGAAAGCCGCATCCTATCTTTTCCTTTTGCGCAGTACACAAATTGGTACACAAATAGGAAGCAACAGCCAAGTAAAAGGGAAGGTGGGAGAAGAGAGAAAATCTGGTTTCCAAATCTGTTTCTGTTGTGGAACTTGTTCCTGTTTCCGGCACCGAGTGAGCTTTTGTAGCCGGGCTGTGAACCGAAGAGAACAATGTTTCATACCGGAAAAGCCGATACATTCTTAACTGGGCCCTGGCACAAGGGCACCTCTTTAATATCTCCTTTAAACGGTGGCTAATGGTGACTGTGTAACTAAACAGTTGCTGTTACTGCATCCCTTTTCACCCGTGGGATAGATTTGGCAGTCCATAAAAATGTCAGGGCATCCTCTGTAAAGGTAAACACACCACATGTTAGCAGACTCGTTCCAGCTTATTGATGCCTGAAACCCGCCTCGTGACGGGAATCTATTCGTGCCGGCGACCTAGCGCGCTTCCTTAAAAATACTTCTTCGATGCCAGTCGCAGGCCATCCTCTCGCAGCTGCGAGTCGGTGCAAGGAGGCAGCAAGCGTGGGCCAAGCCCCTAAGATCCAGCAGGTACAAGCATTTCATTTGCAGTGCCAGGAGCTGGGTTTGAGCTGTCAGTATATAGTCTGGCATCTCTGGTACCCCGAAGAGGAAGAGCCAGTACAGTGTAGAATAAGGCATTTCTTCTTTAGGTCTGAAGAGACTCTACCCTTCTTTTCGCCCTGTCCCAGAGACCCCCGTTGTCATTCGTGCACGAGACTAGGAAGCAGGGCTATGCCAACGCAAGCTTTGCCACGCTGCAGCCGGGCTCCGGGTTTTATTCGGGTAAGGGGCGAGTGCACGAGTGACCACAGACTTGCCTGTGGGCCGAGGAGGCTGATAAACCCATTGCCCGTCCACGTAACTCTGCGTACCTTCCAAATGACATTTGACGTGAATGCTAGCAATGCCACGTCCTACTTGTCAAGCTGCCCAGCTCTTGGCTGCCGCTTCGGTGCTTGATGCTGGAGAAGCGAGCGGTGGTGCTGTGTCTTACCTACTGCAATTCAAAAGAGCTCTGTCGTGCGGATCTTGGTCTTAAAAACTCCTCCTCAGTCCGGCATGAGCTCCTCGCCTGGTGGAGAGGAGCAGAGACGGCTGTTAAAATCTGGCCTCACAGTGTCTGGAAGGCAGCAGCGCGTAGCTCGGTTCCTTGTACTTTTTCTTTCCTTTTTTCTTCTTAAAACTTATCCTCTGGACTGATTTCCAGCAGAGCTTATGAGCCAAAAGGCAAGGTTTCATTTCGATGAAATGAAATCTTCCTGAGTGAAAGGTCCGTTTGTAGATACTTTAAAGCTGCAACTTCTTTGGCATGTCTCTCATCTTTAAGGGTAGTTTCTAGCCCGGGGAACACTTATTTCAGTGCAATGCTCGCACCTTGGAGTCGGGTATCGGTGTTGCACGAGGAACGTACTGGACCCAATACTCCTGAATTTTGATGGAACCTCAGGTCACGCAGTTAGGTTTCTTGAGGCGGAATCTGGTGAATCCACAGATGTCCGTGCTAGCCGCTAATAACTGTTTTTGAGATAATTTTGCAGACGAAAGATCTGAGAACTCGGAGCTGCTGAAGCCTGGAGGTGGCTGTGTAGGGAAATAGCACCATCTACTGCAAGTGCTTCGTCTTGGCACAGAGTTGCGGGCCAGAAGTGGCTGTGGAGTTTAGCTTTTAGCTGAAACTATCATTAGACTCCTTCTGTCTCTGCCCCGTGCTGTCTAGAATTTCTTTATAAATAAAGTAGCTTCTTTTGTCTTCCGATACAGTATGCCAATGTAGAACGAGGCAGGATTTCTTAAGTGGCATTCGTAAAAAAACAATTAAGATCAAAACTCGTCATTCAACATAGAGCAATGATTTAAATAATAACTCCTTGAACAGGCGCTTGTGAGACACCGTAACTTCTGGCTCCTAAGACTGATCTACTCGTTGCTCTGCCAAGTACGTATTAACCTTATTAGTGTAGTGGTTATAAACCAAGCAGAGATCGGGTCCTCGTGTATCCTTAGCACAGGTGTAATCAAGAGCTGGTTTTGGCTTGAGGAATAAAAAGCGGGGTGGAATTCCAAGTAAATCTAGTTCCCTAGGCATCTGTGATAGCTAGAATTTGGATGGGTTTGCTTTAGTTTCACCAAGCTAGAATTCTCGTGAGTTTTCAGTGCTTGGAAACTTACCTACGTGCTCTTGTGTCAGATTGGGCTGAACGTGTAATCAAAGGTGTCTTCCTTAATGATTTGGCCTTTTCACTGTTTTGGCCCTGTTCCGCCGAAGGAAACGTGTAGTTTTCTTCCACAGTTCCATGGAGGCAGTGCATCTGATAAGTCAGGGAGAAGCGTTCTCTCTTTCTAGTGGGACCATTTCCTGCTTTTTCGATGTACTGATTGGAATATTATGACACAAAAATGTCCAGAAGGGGGGGGAAGCTGCCTGGATTGCTGGGGTAGGGACGGGGCAGCCCGTGGAGAGTACAGGCTTCTGCCAGACTTACTTGAGCGGCACTGGCCATTGGGATATCACAGGTCGGAGGCACAGAATGTCACGCAGAACATGTGCGAAAGATCGGTACTGGAAACTATGTTTTCACTTTTGTCGTGGTTTGACATTGGTTAAAATGCTAGGTATCCACTAAAACTGTCCACTCGCTCTTTTCTACTATAGCTGAGCGGAGGAGTGGAAAAAAAATGAAGGGCTTAGGAGTTGAGATAAGGACTGGAAGAAAATACTCCAAGGGCAAAAACAGGCTCAAATCTAAAGGGATAAAGTAAATTTATTATTAACAGAGTCAGAGGAAGATAATGAGGAGTAAAAGAAGCCTTTAAAACGCCTTGTTCCCCCATAGCCCTTCCCTCCTTCCCACCGACAGAGCGGGGAGACGGGACACGGGAGTGTTTGGTCGGTTTGTTGCTTGGGATCTGCTTTCAGTTCTCTTAGGTAGAGGAGTCTCTCTTCTGCTGTGCTGTGAGGTCCTTCCCATGAGAGACGGTTCTCTGTGAACTTCTCCAGTGTTCTTCTAATTTCGAGGGTAGTAGTGTCACCCGACCTGCTGTAACGCGAGTCCCTCTCGCGGGCCAAAGACTCTTCCCAAACCTGCCACAGCGTGGGTCACTGGTCCACGGGGTTTAGTCTTTTAAGGGTAAGCTGCTCTAGTTTGGAAGCAAGGGCCTCCTTTTTTTCTATATCTGGAAGCAGGGGCCCTCTCTTTCTCTTCAGGTCTCCCACTGGATTACAGCTTTTCAGTTCAAAGATTTCTGCAGGATTTTGCAGCGCTGAGAAGTCGATTTTGTCCAAGTTCTGCATCGGGGAAGCGCTTGCCGTGTTCCCGCCGCCGGCCACGCGGCCCGGCCGCCACCGCGTTTTGACGTGCCGCGGTGTCCAAAAAGCACGTAATTCCGTGTGCCCTCGTTTCCCTAACGCGTCGGGATGTTTCCAGCCCTTTGGGGGCCTGCAGACCATACCTTACCTATACTGTACTTGACTTTTCCGTACAGCCTGGTTTTACGGCTTAACATTCGCATCTCTGTTTCTCTTGCTCTGAAGGATGGACCTAACTGCAGCTCAACCAGAGAATTTTAAAAGAAAAATTAAGCCTCCCTCTCGAGCCTTCCTGTTGCTCCTTCTGGGGGTTAGAGTCCCCCATGTGTTTCCCAGTCCGGCATCCCTGGGTTTGGGCACGGTACCTGCGGTTGGGTCCGCTTCCTGAATCTCGCCGCTGAGGAAAGCGTGCCGTCCCCCGCGTCGCTCCTACTCGGCGCAGGCGCGTCCCGGGCAGGATGTAGGAAGGGTTGCCCTTGGCCCGTTAATCCCTGCACAGATGCAAGAGGGGATGTGCCACCCTGCTACGCTTCGAATCTGTTTTTAGGATTGGCTTTCTTTGGGCTACCGAGGATGCTCTAGTACCATCTGCCTGCCTTCAGCTGTATTAGTAAATACCTACCTTCTAACTCTGGCATGAAAATTGCTGAAGTGTCCCAGATGGAATGACTAAATGTACCTAATGTAACTGATTATTCTAGAGGGAAACTTCAGGCACGATTAGTATCTGACTTAGCCAAAAGGCTGTCAGAGCAGCCTGTGTGTCCTCTGAGTGACATTTTTAGATTCTTATCTAAGTATTTCTATATTCTTATAGAATTTCTTTTTTTTCTAGAGAGCCCCGAAGGCCAGGAGATGTACGTTTTTAACCTGACATCGCTCACAGAGTCTGAAAACGTCTTGTCAGCTTCGGTGTATTATTACATTGGTGATCTGCTGCGTGCGAAGTGGAACTGTTCCCAGTCCGGTGCCTGTTCTCATCACGGGCGCAGGAGACCTGAGATTCGGATACGTCTTTCAGTCTGGACCTTCCCTTCAGTTGGGAACCCGACTCGGAGCCTGGGATGTTTCCTCATAAATGTCTCTTCTGCTTACCAGGACATCCTTTCCTGGCAGTGGAAGGATATCACTCGGCTCCTGCATGAAGCAAAGCGAAACGACGAACTGCTGATTGGCGTTAAAATGGATCTGACCAGCCGTCACCCCTGGGAAAGGGCGTCTTCTTCCCATGAACCCTACATCCTGATTTACGCCAACGATTCTGCTATCTCGGAGCCAGAGAGTGTTGTCTCTACTTTGCGAGGGCACCGTCGTCCTCCGGCGAGGGTCTTTTCCGAGCCGGAAAGCCACGTGAGGAGCGGCGTCGGGAATCTCCGGAGAAAACGCTCCGCAAACGTCCTGTTGCCGTTGCAGAATAACGAGCTTCCGGGAGCCAAGTACCGGTACGGTGAGGACAAGAGATGGGGAGACAAAAAACCCTACGAGACCTTCCAGCCACAGTTAATGGACAGGGCCAGGAGTAAGAAAAAGCAGAGGAAGAATCATCTGCAGAAGACCCAGACTCTCCAGTTTGATGAGCAAACGCTGAAGGCGGCGAGGAGGAAGCAGTGGAATGAGCCGAGGTATTGCGCCCGGCGCTATCTCAAGGTGGATTTTGCAGACATCGGCTGGAGCGAGTGGATTATTTCCCCAAAGTCCTTCGACGCCTATTACTGCTCGGGAGAATGCCAGTTCCCAATTCCAAAGGTATGGTCTTTATTGATTCTTTTTTGCCGTCTGTTACCACGAACTGGGCATTTTTTCCCCCACGTCGGTAAAAGGCAGCTGGTGCCAGTATGCGTTTGGATCTAGGACCTACCTGGCACCTTTGTGCAGCAATGGGCAGCGGTTAGAACACCTAGTAAAAAGATAACCTTGCAAAGGTAATTTAGAAAACTTAACTCACTATGAGTTCTTCATCCGGAATCCAAATTGCCGTAAAACGTTTCCTGAATAGTGCTTTTGATGTGTGAACTTGTTATTAGCCTGTTTAATGAACAAAATACAAGCCAGATTTGGAAAATTGTTTCGAAGGCAGCGCTTGTTGTGCCCAAAAGGAGCCCGGAGCCCCACCCCGGGCAGTCGGCACAACACGCTCCAGGAAAGCCGTGTACTGCGGGAGGGCAGAGAGCTCGGGGCAGCGGCGGGAGTGGTCGGGGTGCCCGTCTAGTGAAAGAGTCGAGTGTAATGACATTCCACAGGGCAGCCGGGCTCCTGAGGGCCGTGCAGCTTGGCAGCCGTAGCCTCTCGGCCTCCCCTGCTTCTCCCCTTCTCTGAGCAAACTTCTGCCTGCTTTCCGTGACCTCGTGCTGGACGGAGCAGGCAGCGGCCTGACTCGCCTGCCTCGCACAGGGCATTGTGGCAGTTCAGTACTCCCGGGGCGACCCGGGTTTCCTGAGGAGCACAGGACTTTGGTCTTCGCTCTGCTCGCTGATAAATTCCCGCTGTCTGAAGCGGAGTTGTGCCGAAGCCGGTTATCCGCCGGGGTGCGCCTGAGGGACCGGCGCGGCGTGCTCAGCACGGGCCGGCGACGGGGACGTTCTCTGTTGTGTGCTACCCGTGTCAAACGGAGATACGGCACGTGTCCGGGCTATTCCCGCCGAAAGCTGAGGCCACGCGTGAAATGCGGTCAGTGCCGCTTAGCTTGAAAGTCGGTTTGGTGCGATTTAGCATTTTGGGGCTACAGATTCTGTATCTGAAGGAGAAGATTTATGATGAGATGTTACGTGGCATATTTGGAGATCTCATTTTAGTTTCGGTACTACTGGCTACAGGAAATAGCATCTTAATAGGTGTTCTACCTTTTGGCCTGTGATCAGCAGGCTCGGGACAGCTGTTGGGCTCCCCATTATTTCTGGGGAGAATGCTGCATGGCGGCTGAGTAAGGAAACACGGCTGGGCGCTACCGCAGCTTTCACTTCCTTTTGAAGGCAGAAATGATACAGAAATCTGAATTGTATGATATTCTGAGCCATGTTTTTAAATCCCTGTCTGCTACTGCTGAGGAGTATAGGTACTCCTCTTTGAATTCAAAACAAACCAACAGAAATGTCTTTCTTGAGATCAGCTTAGATGGAGGTCTACGACTTTGTGTACTAATGTGCTGTGCAAATGATATGACAAGCTGGGATTTCACAGTCATTCCTGTGCTTTTCGCAGGTTCTTATCTAACCCTTAAGAATGACTTTTTTCCCCAGAAACAAATAATCTCTTGTCGCAGCAAAACTGCAAATCGAGCGTTTTGCCAAAATGACCTTGTTCTGTGTATTTCTCGGTGACATGTGATGGGGTACGCATTGAACTGTGTCAATTCCCAGATCCTGTGTGTAAGAACAACTCTGAAAAGCAAACCAAAACTCCCTGGCTAAAAGCTCTATCTTGTGCAGTTTTCATGCCCACCTGTCTTTTGTACGGATACTTGGATCTGGAAGTGTTTCAGAGTTCACTGGTAAAATTTTGTATTTTTCATTTCTCTGTGTTTTTTTATTTTTATGAGCACCTTAAGGGTTTCCGGTTTTGTGCCAAGCAGTTATCTCACCAGGCAGATTTGCCTTCTGTTCAGAGCAAAGCCAAGCACGTCCCTTTTTGTAAATTTAGGAAACTTTGTCCTTTGGAGTTTCTTCTCTGGAGGAAAATGTCACTTTAGTATGAGGTACAACCGTCTTGGAGGCTCAGTTTCCTCTGCAGTGCCACCGGCTACAGACGCACACTACATCTGTGATGAGAAGCGATCGGTGTGGAAGGAGGAACAAAACGGCAGAGCCTTGCATGAGCGCTAGGAGGAACAGGCGGCATCGTGGCCTGAGGTGCTCCCGTTCTCTTCTTCGCGTGCATTTTATCCGCTTTGGTTTCTTCCCCGTGCGCTCGCGTTCCGCTGCACAAACTTCCCGGCCCGTGACGTGTGTTTCTTCGGCTGTCCTGCCGACGCGGGGAACACGTGAACTGCCTGCCTCCCTCCCAGCCAGACGAGCTGTAAGACTGAACTGCAGCCCGTGTGTAACCTAAATCAGTCAGGAGAGACCACTTTGACCTGTAGGTACCCCTTGGGCAGGCAGATCCCGCAGGGAGCTCGAGGTTCCATCCCCAGCAGGGAGCTGAACACAATGGATGGACTCTGGCGTCCGGGTCCAAACCGACCAGCCCAGATTCATGCTCCCTGCTGCTACCTCGGGGCAGCTACAACGGCAGATGGAGACAGTGGAGGGCAGACAGATGTTCCAGCTGAGGGGTCTCCACAGGACCCTTCAACAAAGGAGTTTTATCGTAGAGCGCGTGAATCCATTGCAGTGCGGGTGCAGTAACGTGTTCTGCCCTATCCTTCTCTTGCAGGCCGTGAAGCCGTCCAACCACGCCACCATCCAGAGCATTGTGAGAGCTGTCGGAGTAGTCCCTGGCATTCCCGAGCCTTGCTGCGTTCCTGACAAAATGTCTTCTCTTAGCATCTTATTCTTTGACGAAAACAAAAACGTGGTTCTGAAGGTGTACCCCAACATGACAGTGGAGTCCTGTGCGTGCAGATAACGCCTCCTGAGGCCTTTCGGCGATGCCAGGGCGATCGCTTGCTGTTTGGGGAAGTGGGGGGGGACAGGGGTCTCATCTATGTTCGCACTGCCAATGCATTTCCTCTGGACAAAAAGGAAAATGTGAAGAAATCCGAACGATGAGAATGGAAACGGAACGGATTCCAAATAGCGATTCCAAGGAAAGCGAATACGAACTTCGTTCGTCCGTGATTTTGACTGAGACACGAGCCTTGGGAATGGGACCTGACTGTACCTTTTCAAATAGAGGCGTGAAGGAAGAGTGTGCAGATTTTTGAGACATCCCGAAGGACATAGTGATCTATTTTTGTACAAGATTTTGGAAGCAGCACAAGCTGTTAATTCTTATCTCTGTTGTTATGGTGACTAATGGTGGGGGGGGGAGGTTAGAAATGCAATAGCCTTCATTTTAAAGCTAAGTTTCTTGCCTTAGGTCATAGAGTAGTACAGCAAGGAGGCAAATCAAATCTGACATGCTAAAAGCCGTAGATAACCCTACCTGAACGTGCGTCTCCTTGGTGCAGCGTTACCCACCTTGTGTGCGAGTTCCTTTTCATTGGCGTGTTCTCTGTAATTCAGCTCACTGGAGCTCGGCGCCCCTGGGCAGAAGAGCTCAAAACGGGACTGCTGTGCGCAGAACTCTGATTTCTCAAAGGCTCAGTCGTTTCTTTCATGGAAAACTTTTCCTACCATGGAAACTCAGCAGGCCAGGGACATGAAAATACTGCGCTCGGTGAAGTGTCTGAGTGACTTGTTCACCACGTATTCTAGAGCATAGCTGCAAATAATCTGTGGGTTGTCTGCCTGCAAGGTTGTGGAGTGGCCTCTTCTCCCAGGCTACGAGGGACAGGACCAGAGGTCGTAGCCTCAAGCTGCACCGGGAGAGGTTCAGGCTGGATATTAGGAAGAATTTCTTTATGGAAAGGATGGTCAGGCAGTGGGAGGGGCTGCCCAGGGAGGTGGTGGAGTCACCCTCCGTGGAGCTGTTCAGGAAAGGAGTGGATGGGGCACTCAGTGCCCTGAGTGGTGATCGGCTTCCATACTTTGCGGGCCCTGAACTCATCAGCAGCAGAGTGTCACTCCCAGGGCAGGGCTGGTCCCAAAGATTGGCACCTCGACCCAGGAGAGGCTTGTGAGTTTGCAGGAGACGGATGGATTGTTTAGTGCCTCCTTTTATCTTGCAAAACCACCATTTTAAAATGATTTCTGGTGAAACTTTTATCTCTGTACAGACTGTCAATTAAAAAAAATGAAAATCACCCCCAAAAAAGAAAAATTATTTTGTATATGGAAAGAAACTTTTACAGATGCTTCTAATTTATTTTATATCTGTGGCTCTCCTAATGTATCCTTCTTTATCTCAGCACTCTTTAAACCGTGCAGTTTTCTCTGTCAGCACAAAGATGAAGTGCCAGGACTGTAGTGGAGCTCCGAAGGACAGGTGCAGTCACAGTGTGAAGGGCATGTTTCACTACTGATGGGTAAGCTTGTCTGATCTGCATTGTTTTCCTTCAGTAATGTGGACGTTCTGCTGGGAACTCTGGAGAAATATTAAATAAAAACACATTCAAAAATGAAAATCGATGTTTTATTTTGCGGCATTCAGATGTTTCCAAGAACATTAAAGTTCTTCCTGCGTTCCTCACTCTGGAAGCAGTCCGGTGCTCATTCCCGAGTCCACTTTGCAAAGCTTGTGGGGAAGGACGTAGGCGCTTGTGTAGTTTTGGGGCCCGGGTGCTGCGGATTTGGTTCGCGGCGGGCACGTACGGCAGGAGGAGGGTACCGCGGTTACAGGGCGGCTCCAAGGCCGGAGGGGGTCAGTGGGCAGGGACAGAACCTCTGGGTACAGCGTTACGTGCCACGGCAGGAGCCCTCCTGCTGAAAGGTGTCTCCAGGGGAGCACCAGCCCCTGGTGGCGCGGCCGGGCCTGGGGGGGGGAAAGGCGGTGCTGCCTTGGGTCTGCGAGTCTCAGGGCGGTACAGCCGTGCCCGCAGCCCCGGGGCCGATCTCCCCCGGTCCCAGGGCCGCTGTCCCCCACCCCCAGGCCGATCTCCCCCGGTCCCAGGGCCGCTGTCCCCCACCCCGAGGCCGATCTCCCCCGGTCCCAGGGCCGCTGTCGCCCAGCACCCTCCCGGCGAAGGGAAGGGACGCCACTGCCCACGTGACGCCGTTGTCACGTGGTAACGAAGTGCGGGGCGGGAGCAGCGGTGAGCGCGCGTAGCGCGGTGGAAAGGGCCACGCATGCGCAGTGACTGCCCGAACGTCTGCGGCGCCCGGGGGCGGGAGGGAGCGGGGCGGTGCTGCGCGTGCGCACTGGCATGGCGCGCTCGAGGCGGGCGCTGTGAGGGTGCCCCGGCGATGGCGGCGGTGGGGCCCGCGCCGGGAGCAGCTCGGGAGCGCCAGACGCGGTT
>VZRF01011884.1:15977-39054 GCA_013396875.1 Vireo altiloquus
GCTGGACCCTGGGGCAGGAGGTGTCTCAGTGCAGACCCCTATGGAGAGGAGCTGCTGGAAGCTGACAGATGGGTGACCAGCCCGTGATTACCCCACAGAAGCAGATTTATAAAGCATGTTGCTGACGTGGCAATGTATGATAGGTCACAAAGTGAGAATTACCATGTAATGAAATACTGTGCTTTGAAAAAGTGTATAAAACCAACTCGTTTCTTTTGAGTAAATGATTCTGGTTCCCTGCCAGTCTGGGTCTGAGCCTGGGTCACCCACAGGACCCCTCCTTGGGATTGTGTACATTGAACATATTACTTGATAGGTAATCACTGGTTGATGCCAGCAGTGAGGGATCTGGTGACTCTCAGTTGATGTTATGAAGAGATGGAGGTCCCATGGTCGTCTTATAACAGCATTGAAACCTCAAGAGGCAGTCACTGATCACATTTTTTTTGCCAAAAATAGGGAAAAAAAGTCAGTCAAAAAGGTATAACTTCACCCTTCCCACACCTCTACTCGGTGTGTGGAGAAAAAGGTTAGAATTGGGCAACAAATAATCAGTTTTGGAAATGATATGGAAAGATTATGCAAATATTGAAGGAGATATTATTCAAAAGGGGAAATATAAATAGTTAGAATTTGTAAAGCCCAGATAGAGGAAGTGGAATTAATGAATACTCTTTCAAAAACTTTTTCAAAAATAATTTGTGGCAACACTAGAATCCAAAAACTACTTTATGCATTATTGTATAACCTGTAATAATATTCTAAAAAGTCTACTCATCTCTGTGATATTTTGGTCCTAATATTTCCTTCTTCATTCAAAACCTTTTCTTCAGAACGAATTTGTGTGAAGCTGTGTACAGACTGTAACCATTAACATTCCTCAGGCCTGATACTACAACACACCTCACACAGAGCCTCTAGAAGTCTGTCAAAAGGCTCACTCATGCCCATGACTCCTTGTATTGATGCCTAAAGATTTCAGCTTTTATGCATTTTTCATATATTCGTAGCTTTGTGGTCTATTAATACGTGGTTATATAGCTCCTGGTATTTTTCATACCCTTTCTCTTAGACTTTAGAGCAATAGGCTAACCTGCTAACACATTCCAGAAATACTCTTTAGTCTTATTTTCAAGAAGAGTACCTCCAAGAAGGACATTTTGTTTTCTGAGCAGAATCTGAGAAGACACAAGAAGAAATGGGACAAAGAAGCCCTGGGCCACCTCCAGTGGAGCAGTACCTGGGGGAAAATTACCTAACCAACTGCTCTTCTTATTGGACCATATTTATTAGATAAACTAATTTGTTAGACTTACAAAAATTGCAGAAATCCAATGCCAGGGGTGCCCATAACCCATAACTCTATGGAGGCACCTGGGAGCTTCTAATAAAGACCTGCTTTTTTTTTTTTTCTTACCATTTTAATCCTGCTGCAAGAATTTGTCCTTTGATATGCCTCACAGATATTAATAAGCCAATTAACATGCCTAACAGATATTGATAATTCTAACAGATATTAAATGTATCTGTGCCAGCATTGACCTGTCACAAGGAAATACAACATACACACGTGGGTACCAGGACGTTGGTGTACTCCTTTTGTGTGGTGCAGTTCTTGTTGCACAAGGGTTCCAGCACTGTCCTGGTTCTGGCCAATTTTTGTGGCAGCCTCGAGGGTGATGGGCAGGACCCTGGACCATTTGCAGGGGACAGAAAAGGGAGTAGGTTTTTCAGTTTTGCCAGAGTGTGCTGTGGGGTTCCAGTCATTCACCTATTTTCCGCACTCTTCCATGAGTATTGTTGTTGTCGCTGTTCATTTTCTTATTTCATTACTAATAAATTGTTATAATAAATTGTAATAAAGTCATGTCCAAAAAATCGTTCTTATTTCAGACAGTGATCTTCACCTTTTTGTGCCTGGAGTTCTCCTCACACAGATTCCTGTTTTTATCCTGCAGGCTGAGTGTGTGAATTACAGGAGAACCTAAGCCACAGTTAGAAGCTATGAGTGGTGGTAGAATCTAATACGGCATAAATAGATCTAAACCTGCAAACCTAATTCTTGAACTTTATTTGGTAGAGTTTAGTACTGTTTCTCACATGCATACTGACATGGAGTATGTATATATATATTTAATTACATAATAACTTTCATTTAAATGAATAAAATAAATAGAAACAAGCAAAGCATGAAATGTAAACAAAGAACAGACAGATAAAATGCCGATACCATCAATTATGCTGTTGAAAATGGTGTATAGTTTACTTTCTAATACTCAAGAGTGCTTGATCTGCTGTGTCGTAAGAAAGGGCATCTCAAGAAAACCATGTATTTTCTCCAGATAATGAAAGACCTGGTCTGCAAAAGAAAATGGACCTTTCAAGGATGTGTCTTTCTTGCCATTGAACATACTACCTCAGTAACAAGACTAAAATTCTTGCCATATTCTCTCTTTAAAGAAAAGGAACATGATCATACTGATAAAGTGATGTATTTTATGAATAATACATTGCTCAAGGGCTTCAATCTACATTATATACTACATAACCATAATTTGTAATGTTTACTTAAACAGTGGCTCTCAACAAAACACTTAGAATCACTTAGCATCTTGTCCCTGAGCAGTTTGCATTAGAAATCTGGGCTGCTTAATTTCATTGTGCTAAAGGCATTACCACCAGAGAGGGGGGAAAAAAATCACAAAAAAAATCAACCTTTATCTTGGACTGAAAGAGGAAAAAAATGTCTCTCCAACCCTATCTCAAAAGCATATTGTCTCTGAAGGCACCATACCATACAGAATTGAGTTCTCTTATAACAGTGCAGAACTAAACAATCATGTTGTTACATATGTTAGGAAATGTCCAGCCCAGGACAGGCCCTTTAACCTTCAGAACCTTAATTTTTCGTCTCCCTGTTACACAGACTGTGAGTTCCCTTCCTATTTAAAATGAATTAACGAACACAAAACCTACTTTCAGCCTGTTTCATCACTGCAGTCTAAAGGGATATAAAGTAAGGAGATTTTCTTTGGCTGAAATCCAGATACTAATGGTGTTAAAATGCCTTCTCACTGCATTTAAGCCAGTACTTAGGTCAAGCAGACAAACAAATTTCAGAGGATGTTTAAATAAACACTCTATTTAATGTTGCCTTGGAACCTGCATGTTTTGGTTGTCTAGCCTCAAAATTCCAGCTAGTTAGGAGACATAAAAGTAATGGTGACTGCTCGGTTTGGAAAGAAATAAAAATAACATCTGAATTGTTATGCAGCAATTAATTTTATAGAAATATATTAGGTATTCATGAATATTCTTCCACATGCCTCTAAAAATACGAGGGTTTTTAAAATACAATAGATCAAAAATGATCAGAAGGAAAGCTATTTAAAATTAAACTTACTAATAGGCTGTCGGAGCTCAGTGACACAAAATATTATTAAGGCAAAAATGCATTAAACATGAGGCAAGCTTTTCTAAAGAAATGCTGTTCTCCAAAACCCAGCAGAGAAAATATATATTAAAAAAAAAAAAAAAAAAGGAAAAATATATTAACTTCATTGTTTTAGAATTTAAACAAGTTACTGATACAGTTAGTAGAAACCCTCATAATGATAAGGATCTTTATAATTTTCTAACTCATTCTCTTTTAATAGATTCAGAGACTAGTTGGTAACATCATTCTGTTAGAGATATGTTCTAATCAATAGTAATTGAGATGGTTTGGATAGCTTCAGTGATGTGCTTCCGTGGAAAACGCCTTATTAGAGTTGATCAGAATACAGAATTTCTGCTCATCAAAAATCCTTATGTTTTGACAGCTCTTTTAATCTTGAAATGAAATGAAAGGTCAAAATAACCCAATCCTATGAAGAACAAAACTTTTCACAGTAATTTAATTTGAAATCACTGAACTGTTTTATTTTAATGTCGAGCTAACCTCTCTGTTGACTCTAATTCCTTTCTTTCAGGAAGTTTCTTGCCATTAAAGCTGTGACACATCAGCCACAGCACCACAGGGCTTTATTGTGTCTTCCATCACAGTACATAAAGTGTGCCTTGGAAATACAGTCCCTTTTTTTTTTTATAAAAGAATGGAGAGGATAAATAAATACTGTCTATTTATTTATGTATCCACATATTTAGTGGCTCTTGGTTTTTGCAGTGTTTCTAAGAATTAAAAAGACCTGCAAATTAAAGGGTCCAGCATCAAAATGGACAGCATTTTGTGAGCTCCTATAGCCATAATCTTACTGTCTACCACTTGCATATCTTTTGCCCCAGACTACCTCCTAACTTTTGTAGAAAAATAAACTTGAACTTTTATTGTAGAATGAGAAAATCTGTCAAACCACTTTGGTTGTGCTATGACATAAGTTTTGGTGTTTATTTGTTATTTTGCTTTAGAAATTGATCTTAGGAGGGTCCTGCTGAATCCAGAAAACAGAAAGATACTAAGCAAGAAAGGATTCATATTTGCCATAAAAGAAAGTGCAAACATACTAAAATATGATCACAGGCTACATATAAGGATTTCTAACAATGTGATGCTGATATATGACATCATTCTAACACAAGAAAGAGCATATTTTTAACAAAGCTAAGCATAAATATTTAAATTGGTAACCAACAAAGGGCCAAAAATGACTTGTGGGATACTTATACAAGCAGAATAAAGGTTCAGTCAGTATAATCATCAAGAACTATGAATGTAGAATAAGCAGAAAACTGAGACCAAGTCTTCCTTCTAAATTTTAAGGGATGTTGGATGGAGATTAGGTCCCTCTTTCCGTTTCCTTTAGAGTGTGGAGAGTACAACACCAAAAAGGAGCAGGAAAAGAAGGGAAAGAATAAGCCACCTGCTCCATTATTGGCTTCCTGTGTCAATGAGCTACTGAGCCCTGATCATGTCAATCCCAGTGGCTGTGCCTGTCAAGTAGTACAGTGCTAATTGTAAGGAATCCTACATCTATCCCAAGAGCAGTGAACTTTTTAAGTGGCTGGTGTCCAATGGGAAATTAAATGACCACAGTCAAAGCTGCTTAAACATCTGAAATATCACTGTCCAGACATAAAATTAATAGTGAGGCAATGGAAGCTTAAAATACAGTGGAAAGCAATAATAAGATTAATATTTTAAGTCTTTTTACCGGTAATATTATGTCACATTTATAAACTCCCTTCAAGTTTTTTTCCATGCTCTAGTATTTAAAGATGTTAAGTGTCGTTATTCCCAGTTTATTGATAGCTGAGACATGGAGCAATAAAATAACTCATCTAGGGTTTCTACTTGGCCATAGGTTAGTCTTCAAATAAAATATATGGTTTCTAATATTCAATCCCCTGTTCAATCATTTGGGCCATAAAATTGAAGATACTACAGTGGTCATTATTGTGACCTCTGATCCCTTCCTATGTTATTAGTAATTTAAAAGTAGTTTTGTAATAAGAACACTATAGGAAAAGAAGAGCCGTTGACCCAGAAGGTAATAACCTACTCTCAGCAAAGACCATCTTTTGTCTGGATATTTATGTTCTAGTTATCTGTACAAGTTTCTGGAAACTATCACATTCTGTCACACTTGCAAGATATTATAGGGTTGGGAATCATGAGCTGACAATCCCAGCTAGTGATATGAAGTTGAACAATTTATTCTAAGCTTGCTCAGGGGCTTACGTGTCTGTATGGAACCTGGGTCTCAGGAGCAAGTTACGAGTGAGAGTTTTAAATGTGCCCAGAAGGAATTTCTGTTTCATGACTGAAATATTCTACTGGCCAAAATTATTCTGTAACTGCATTTGATCATGCAGCTCCTAGACTAAGGTTCATTTACACTGAGGTTAGCACAGTGACGAGTTAAGTTGCTTAAAAGTTGGTAGCATCAAAATTCATTCTCTTTCCTGTGTTAATAATTTCTATTTTAAGCAACTGAAGCTTGGTAGGGGGGAAAGAAACTTCAGAAGTCCAGCATGGATGGGATAGCCTTAATAATTACCTAGAATTACAGGACAAGACCCTGAACAGGAACTAGAGCAAACACCAGACATCTTGGCAGTGTTGGGGGAAAGTGAATTTTTTAACTTTCTAGTCAGTAAGTAGAGTTGGGATATTTGTATTATGAGAAGCGGAGGTAAAAAAAAAAAAACAAAAAGGAAAACAAAGGAAAGGAGAATAAAAGAAAAGAAGGAATTAGACCCAGAGGGGTAGTACTGCTGCTTCTCTTGCGGTTGGACGAATGGGAACTCATCCCTGGAAAGGGATGATGGTCTGATGAAACACAGACAATTGCTGCTTTTGATTTAAAAATACCTTCTCTTCTGAAACAGAACTTCTCCCACAGCCCCTCCCTCAATGGCAATCACATTATGCCAACACCAGAGAATAACATCATAACTGCACTATTCCCATTGGTAATCAGCTGCCTTAGGGAAATGCCAGCTTTGCCTTGTGGCTAAAGCCAGTGGTGATGTCCTGGGACTGTTCAGCTCTTGTGGAACAGTCATTTAAGGGAATGACTTGGAATCCTGCAGAAAGCTCAGTTTAGGGCCATGCACTGCGTTGGACTAGTTTCCTGGCCATTGGAGTAATTCCTGTGATTACATCTGTGTGCTTCCTGATGTTTGTAATTTCAATCCCATAGCAGTGAAAAAAGCAGAACCAACCAAACAAAAAAAACCAAACAACTCCCTCCTCAAAACACTAAAAAACCCCAAGCAAACAGCCAAAAACAAACAACTCCCCAAGGTGCTGAAAAAAATCAAAGTAAAGCAAACCAAGAAAAAAAATCCATACTTATCTCACCTCAACACTAAATGACTATTAATAAAAAAACAATTTTATGGCAATTCGGCTCACAGTCAGGTGTGACTTAAGGGCTGAAAATCAGACATAGTAGAGACAAATTGAGGTTCAGATGTGTCTGAGCTAAATCCTTTTAAAAATCAGGAGAAGTCATTTGGGCCCAAAGGATGAGTATCAAAAAACAAAGACGAATCACCAATGCTGTCCGGCTGGAATTCAGTGAGGCACAGTCAGCTCCAAAGAAAAGACCTCAAAAGACCTAGAAATGCTTATACTCATTCAACAGTGATACCAAACGCTGCTGCCTTAGAACACAGCCTAAAACATTCCTCACCTTCATACTGTGCTGAAGCCACCAAATGTTAAAAGGTTGCCCCACTCCCCTAACTTTAGATATTAAATGTGTAACCTTTTAATTGCCATCCAGTTACTGAGAAAAACAAGCATATTTTAAAGGAGAGGTCCACCTTATTTTAGAGAATATGTGGTGGATTATTCCTGGAAACATTTCTTGCTGCTGACTTTAAAACCAAACCAGAGTGGACAGCTTTGGTTAAAATGCCTAATTTTTAATTGTATAAATAGCATCAATGAATCTCACAGATAGTTTCTTGACTGCTCTCCTTAATGTCCCTGAAAGTTTCGTGGCTTTCTAAACTCTGAAGGAAAGATAATTGTGTCTTCATGGGTTTATGAAGTTTATATCAGTCATTCAAAATCACAATTACATATAAAAATGTGCTATATATTACTGCAAGCACAGTACTGTAATAGAAGAGTCAAAATATGATTTAAAATTTGAGTACCCAATACCAAATACATTTTAAGAAAGATAATTGCTAGGGTTGCTAGCAACCCAAGCTGTAACTATTGTTCACCCTCCTTTTATGGAAAATTCACAAAATTACTCATTTGTGCATACCTTAAAAGTTCAAATTGCAATTTTGGTGAAGATTAGTTTCCCTCTTATTTCTAGAAGGGCCAAATTTGCACCCAAGAAGTGTAAGAGAAACTGTCTTGCCCAATAGGTCTTGAAATTTGGATTTCTTATCACTGTAAAGCTTTTAGCAGTTAAGATAATTTTAAATGTAAAGGGACTTGATGTGCACCCAGTATCCTAAATAGTGTTAGCCTGAGGGTACCATGAAAAATAAAATGAAAAATGGCCTGTGTGCATTGGTAAATATGCCATATTGCAATATTCATAATATAAATCTTGTTTCTTTTGAGGCTTCGCTGTCTCTCCTTTCTTGGTGAATTTTATAGGCTCGCTAACTTTGGTGTTTCCAGTTTCAGCCATTTGGAGTTAGCCAAGCACGTAAATCCCAAATGGAACATACGAAAACATCACTGTACTTTTGGAATTTGCTGAACTGATGGAACTCAAACATTTCAGACAAAAGCACCATTGGCCTGAGACCAAGTTGCAAGAGATGCAAGGGTGTAGAGCACATGTGGGAAAAAGCTGTGGACGTGTTGTGTTACAGAATAAATATGTGAAACTTGACGCCTTTAATGAATGAAATGAATGAAATTCATTGATGCTACAGTCTATTCACTATATAGTTGCACCTAGGATTAATCATTATCAAACTAAATCAATAAAATTAATGTGATATTTGAAGGGATATAGGCCCAGCCATGACTAATGAGACATTGGAGAAGAAAGGAATTCACTTGAAAAGAAAAGCTGGACATTTGAATATAGCTTCACCGAGAGCTGGAGTTCAGAGAAGAAACAGATTCAGATAAATAAAGCATTCAAAACAGGTTTCATTGATTCAGGTTGTATTTAGAAGTTTGATTGTATAGAAATGTGGTATTAGAAAACTTTTTCACAACATTAATATATTTATTCTTGTTTCCTTAATTAGGAAGAAAACATTAATTCCTGTAGAACAAAACCATTCAAGGAAGTAACAATTATTTAAAAAAAAAAAAANTTCCTTAAAGGACATAGAAGAAAGCACATTGAACAAGCACTCAGACTTCTGAGGACTATGCTTCAGCTATGTAAATATACCGCAGACTTCAGAGGCCCAGGAAATCCCAAATGTTAATACAGCAAACTATAAACAAGGAGATTGACTTTTTTTCATGTGGAAATGATCAATAATATTTTGATAGATTTGCTAGAAAGGGAAAAACACTTCCAGCACTACTCAGAGCTGTGGTTCATCATGGAGATCCTTGTGCTGTTCAACCCAATTGTCTTCACATCCTAACTATTGTTATGGATAAGATCAAAAGCAGCAATATCTTCTGTCTAATTTACTAACCTCAGTGCAGCAGCATGCCACTTTCACTGTTTCACCATGGATAGGGAAGGTGGATTTCTGTGTGATTCTTAAGTTTGTTTGTGGCGAAATTCTCAGTCAGGTTTATTTCTGATACTCTTTCAAAATCTCCCGTAAAGTTACATGTGTCACACTTGAACTCTGTGTATGTGTGAATGTGAATCAAGGGGTTATTTCATCATGTGTCTAACTTCTGGGTTTTACATGAAAGAACTAGTAAGATATAATCACTAAGGAGCTTAATGAGGGAACCAGCTGTGGGAGATCATTACTGTAGTGACCTGCTGCATGAGGTTATAGAGAGAGAGCAAGACAAAGAACTTTCATCCTATTTAACTGCAGTTATGGAAGAAAGAAGCAGTTTATGTATTTGCTGCCTTTTTAGAGAATCTGTCTGGTTTAAAAAAAATAATGAAGCTTGCTAAAGATACTGAGGGGGTTTTTTGGGTTCATTTTTGGTTGGTTTTTTAGTTTGTTTTTTTTTTTAAGGGTGGAAATATTAACAAAGGCTATGAAGAATGGTTCAGTCCTTGATCACTCATAATGAACAAATAAGAACATCTGACAGGAGTTCAGTGCTCATTTTTTTGGTGGCAACAATATGAAATGTTTGTATTTTTAAGTGTTATCACACAACATTTTCCTAAAAGGGAGGGGGTGTTATGATCTTCAGAGGGCCTGCAAAACGTGGGAAAGAGGGGTCAAAGTTTGTGCAAGACCCAGTCATATTTCAATTTTCTTTCACTTCTTAATTTTTCTAGGTGGGCTTTGCAGTTTGTTGTTTTCTACTGGTTTGATAGAATAATTCATTGTTAGTCGTCTTACAACTGTTTTATAATTTGTAGGTTAAAAGGTCACTCACACAAGATATTCTGTTTTCTGTTAGGCTGGCAGAGTTGTTATTTCTTGGATATTTCCACTTGAAAAACACAGAAATATGTTCTGAGTCTGATAGTTTAAATCTATTCAGTCCTTCTATATAATTCCTCACAATTCCACATGCAGCCAAGACTGGGGAGATAACTCAGGCAATATTTTCAAAAGCCAGTGTTGTATCAGCAGCTGTGCCTCAGTAAAATGAAAAAGAACAAATGTAGGCATTCCATAGATGGGAGAAGAAACTACCCACCACTGTTGATTACCTGTTTATTTCTTAATTTCCTTCCTAGAAGTAGTTCATGTGAGAGCATTGTTCACTCAGGGTTTGAACTATACTGTTAATGCATTCAGGGCACTTAGAGATCCAAATAATAGTGTTTGCTTAGTAAAGGCTCCATGGAAAATATATAAATGTGTACAAATACACTGATGTGCAGTTTTTTTTCCGATTTCTAACCTCACCTTCTCTGCTTGGAGAAGAGAAGCCTAGGTACAGGATTCAGCTTGCTGTCTGAGATCAAAACTTTAAGTGTTGAGTGATGTGACCTCCTGAAGTAACTGTGTCTCCTACCAAGAAAATTTAAAGGCTGCTTCTGTCCACCCTACGTAGTTGCCTGAAGCTATTCAGGCAATAACTCTTCCTGTAAGCACTCAGCAGCTCCTTTTTTCAAAGAATGAGATTTTGTCCTAAAATAAAAAATAAAATGCTGGAAGTTATTATATTTGTTCCATACCAGACATAAGTTCAAATTTTTGCATAAAGAAATGATAAAAACAATGAGGAATAAGACTTTTTTTATAAATAAAATACACATTCAATTAGATCTGAAAAAGAAACGCACTTCCCAGCTTTCAAGATTTTCAAGAGACAAAAGAACACAAAAGTATGTGGATAATCTGATACTTCTCCCTTTACCGCTAAATTTTTTTAAGCTTTTTGTGAAGTAAATTAACAAATAGGCCCCTTGAAAATAAAGCAATGCCAAATCATTTAATTCAGAACCGAATAACCTAAGTTCAATTTTTATTTTTTCTCCACTTAATATGTGCATCATGTAGCAAGTCAAAAAGGGGAACTGAGTTACTGTCAAGCGAACTTATTTCAATGAGGTGAGGAACAGAACTTGCTTAGGATGCAGAAGAAACAACTCCCAACCAATGATCATCATCATGATATTTTTGCCATGTGATGTTGGTGTCACAATCACTTAGATATTGGACAGTGTTGATTGTAGTCAAGTATATCCAAAAGCTGTTCTTGCTAATGGCCGTGGAGATTCAGGAGTAGAAATCAACTCAGGCTTCAAGAACATCAGGTAAATTTTTTGCTATTTGCTGCTGTGGACATAAAAGTGGTTTGGACTTTGGACTCGGGATGTGAGAGTGAATTAAGTATATTATGATTTACATTCATGTCTGAAAGGACATCTTCTTCCTTTTAATGGAATCAGAAGAGCAATTGACCTGCAATGCATTAATTTGTCAGGTGTGAAATGTTTGCAAGCTAGGAGTTTGATATTAGGTACATTAAAACATCAGCAAAAAAATCACACTTCTTTCCAAGACAGCGGAAAAATGAAACAAAGCTGATTCTGCTGGTATTATAGAAGATATGCTCATATATTTAACATAATGAGGAGAAGACATATAAATGATGGACAGAGTTTGTAAATGCTTATGTAAATAGACAATGAAATTGAGTAAAAAACCCAGTAAACAAGTTTAACTATCTTAGGCGATATTCTATCAGTAGAAGACTAACTATAGTTAGTTATAGTGAAACTGATTTTATATTTTTTTGTTACTCCTAAGCCAGAAGGAAAGTCAACAAAATGAAAACTTAGGCTGTGGATTTTAGAAATGAAAATTCAATAATACTGATAGAGGGTGACTGACTTAAAATTTCTGGGGTTTATGGTGCAAGTGAGCAATGTCTCCTACAAAAGCTTTAAATAATAGTTTAAAAATGCACATTCAATGAGGGAAAAGTATTTAACTGGCCAACCCTCCCCTGTAAGTTCACAGTTTGCTGGATAATGGCTGTTAATATCACATTAACCTATATTATTGACAGAAAAAGGATCCTGGATCATATGCTAGGAAAAGAGTCAATCTAATTCCCACATTACATGGCTGTGCTGCTTGTTTTGGGTTTTTTTGTGCCTGTTTTGTGCATACTGTGATGACAAAATGTAAACTCAATTGAAGTGCATTAATATGTGGACACACCAAACAGCTTTGAAAACTTACTTGTAAGAAAGAGTTCCCCATGATATTTAGAGGGAGTTCTCCAGACTGCTATATTTTCCCAAGAAATTTGTTTCACTTTGACTAATTATAATTAATTTCTAAAATTAAAAAATGCTTTGTAGAAATACTCCAGGTCCATTCTGTAGTCTGGTGTGTAGTCGGTAGGTGTGTAATGAGCATCTCTAACTAACTGAAGGAAAACCAAACTATATAATGATGTCTCACTTTCCCTATATTCAGCATCTTGGAAAAGGCTGGTTTATGCATATTTTTTTCATAGACTTATTTATTTACTTTTTTATTTAAGTGAATATAAAAATTTGACTTCGTGCCATGCTATCCACCTTGGCTTCTCTTAGACAAATAGAACAATTCTGGCGTTCGCAGGGGGAAGAGGAGGGGGGAGGACAGGGGAATGCTGGAGGAATTGGGGTCTGGAGGGAAGAAAAAGGTCCTGCTGCTTGGTAGGCAGCCCTGCTGGGAAATCTCAAATCAAATTCTTTTGAAAAGAAGTGTTATTAAAAGTAACTTTAATCCTTCCAGCCAGACGGCTCATAAAAGCATACAATTAAGTCAAACAAATGACAAGAGCACTCTCTCTCCTACCTGTTTCCCCCTTCAGAGAGTAATTATTGCAGGGTAGTCTTGTCTCGTTTTGTGCAAATAGCAGTGGAGTGCTTGAATGAGGTGCCAGTTTCCCCCTCCCCAGCCCAGCCCCTCCTGTTCACTCCTACCAACACCAGCCTGGCTTAATGTACACAGCCAGGAACAAAGGGGGGAATTTCAATATTTCCTCTTTGTGCAAGGTTAATTGAAAATCAAAAAGTCACTTTTAGAATGTCATATTAGAACTGTTAGTGCATCAATTTTCTTCAGTTTCCTGTCACTGCAGGAGAGCAGACGAGGCAGAGGTGTGCATTTGGATGGGAATTAATGAGGGAAAAAAGGAAGGGAGAAATAAAGGAAGAAAGGAGAAAAAGAAGGAAGGGAGGGAAGGAAGGAAGGAAGGAAGGAAGGAAGGAAGGAAGGAAGGGAGGAAGGAAGGGAGGAAGGAAGGAAGGAAGGAAGGGATTTTTTTTTAAATTTCAGGTAAAGTGAACTTCAAGCAAAGGTTTCTTTCAGAAAGTGTCCTTGTGCTTCTTTTTTTTGTTGTTGCTGTTTGTTTTGTTTTGTTTTGTTTTCCCCTCGATATTTTCTAATTTGGGACCAGATTTTAAAGTACAGCAAGTAACATGTGTTATGGTGAACAATTTAATTGGCAAACAAAGCAAATGTAAAACATTTAGCATTCATCACTTCCTGTCCATGGTTGTTTCCTGCTGTAATTAGCAAGCAGATGAAAGTGATAAATCTAGGTCTCTACATTTCATAAAGGACTCAAGAAATTAGGGGGAATGATCATTCTGTTTTCCTGTTGTGGAAAATTTCTGAAACCTTGGTGATGTCTTCTTGTTTGGTGATAAATTGTTCAGGTCTGAGAACTGTATATGTCTTTTAAGGAGCCTTGTTTGCCTGGGGTCTCTGTTAGATGTTTTATGTGCTGTTGACATAGAAATAATTAATTACATATATATATATAAATTATATTATATATATAATTATTATATATGTTTGTGAAAGCCGTCTTTGTGAAGTGGGCATACCAATTTATATGCTCAACGTGAAGATTTCAAACCAATTCTGTAACATCTTGAAAGCTGTGAATGTCACTGTACTGGTGTGGATCACTTCTACTCTGAAAGCTGTGGGTGAATTCAAACAGCTTCCTGTTCTTCATATGGAGTGAAAATTAAACAATTGGTGGCAACATTAGTAGAAAAAAAGGATAATACTTTCACACCACGTCTTTGTGAAGTCAAGTTTCTGTCATTTCCTGAATGCAGGTATTTTGCATCGTCCTACCTTTACCCTAAAAGTTACATGAAAGAGTTTTTTGTTTTAGGGTTTTTTTTTTTGGTTTGTGATTGCACAGTGTTTAATACAATAAGAAAAAATAATAGTAACTTTAAATATTATTTCACAATGTAACTTCTGGCACAACTCAAATTGTCTGAATTCTTTATACCACTTTCTTTCAGCAGAACCTGGATAGAGTTTTTGAAGTTTAGTGAAAATAACCCTCTTCTGCATGTGGTGAATTTCCCTAGAGTACAAGACTTTTAAAGATGAGAATCTGTGTCCTAATCTAAATCTTATTAATACCAATTGAACTCTTGCTACTGAAGTTTAGAACTGCTCTCTAGCAAATGCTTTTTTATCCTAACTCCTTACCAAATCTTTCTCACATATTTAATGCGGATTGACAATAAGAAATTCTGTGTAGAGAAAAACAGATTCAGGCCGAGATTCCCACGTGAGGTTTTAATTTCGGCACATTATATCTTCAATTTGCATTCCCCTCCATGCTTAGATTAAGGTTTTCATACAGTTATGCTTTACCCATCAAACAAGTTTGGCTTGTTCGCTCTCGTAGATGTTTTTGTTGCTGTTGCTGCATTCAAAGCAGGCGTTTAATCCATCCAAGTTTGCCATCACCAGTGTCAGACGCCTCTGCCTGGGCTGTGTGAATGCTCGGTCATGCCAAACCTGAAGCTTTCAGCCCCTTGCTGAAGACAGCTGTGACCCGTGACTAAAGGAGAAGCATTTGCTCCCGAGGCTGCTGACTGCATGGAGCACATGCATCCTTTTAAAGGTTTGTCAGGGCAGCAACAGGGTTCTGTGGTTTGGTTTTTTTGTTGTTTTTTTTTTTTTTTTTTTTTTTTTTTTTTCTTTTTTTTTTTTTTTTTTTTTTTTTTTAACCTTTTTTGGTTGTTTTTTTTTTTAAACCTTTTTAATTTTGTGTAGACAGTTCTAAAAGCAGCTTCCTAGGGGCTGTCTGATCACACAATCCTCTTAGTCTTTCTTACTCCGTAGGAGGGCCATCATATTTCCTGCTCTCAGTCAGTAGTTGGCTTTTCTCTCTCCCCTCTGTGTAATGACTGGAGTCAAAAGGCCAGCACCTCACCCACCTCCAGAGATGATGTTATGAATCAAACCTTAAAATAAGATTTTTTTTTTGCTTTCTCTTTTCTTTCAGGTCACACTTCTCAGGCAAAATCTCCATTCAATTCTACTCATTAGAAATATTTGAAATAATGACTTTCCATTTATTATCTTGGTCCGAAAACATTTCATTTATTTTCTGCAAATGGAAAAATAAGTTCTTTCATTTCAGCTTAATTTCTGCATTCAGTTGTGACACAGTTCCCAGTTGTTATTTCTGCTTTAGTGCAGCTTTCTACATAGCAGCACCATGAAAATCTTCATCTAGCATGAAATATGCAATGTTTCTGATTCTTAAAAACAAATCAGATAAACCTTTGCACTGAAAACTTGCATAAATAAGGTGCAGGTGGTGACTGTAGGACTGCTACATTGCCATTAAATGATAGAGAGGGGACTAAATAACACATCTCAACTCTCATCACAGGAAAAGTGCTCTGGTTGCATGTATATTTTGCACTCATGCTCTGCCATTGAGCCCAGGAAGGATATATTTGAAAAGCTAGTGTACACTAGATTGGTAGTGTTTTTCATATTATTTTACCTCTTACGTTATACTACTTAGGCTAAAGGTAAGGACAGTTTCTTATTTTTTTGTGAGGTTGTCACACATTAAAGTGAAACTTTTCAGTGGATATTGAGGATTGAAACATCATTATAAAACAGTAGACTTCAGTGACAAAAAAAGAAGTGGAAATAAAAGAGATTTTTTTGTTCATGGAGGTAGGAAGGATGGGCAAGATCTTTACACATGCATTGATCTCAACACAGCCATGAGACACCTGCCTGGTACAGCCAGGAAAGGCCAAAGTTTTGCAATGGATCAGCTTTTTATTTTCCATTTCATACAAAACCTGATTTTTTAATATTCAAGTACAAGGTGCTGATACGATCTTATTGGGAATACTTTGAGCAATTCCTTGTGCTTCTGGGTTTCATCAAGGAACTTAAGCTGGAACAGGGGTAGAAGGAGCTGGAAGTGCATTCAGAGGGATGGAGTGGAGCAGATGCACAAGGTACAATTTCCGAGTAGATGTCGAGATGGAAAGATTATTTAAGGTGAAAATAATTTAAAAAATTTAAAAAGTTAAGAATTGAAGATGACTAAAAAGAGATCAAACTTTTTAAATTTTCTACTTATCTAGTAGTAATAGCAATAAAAGTACTGGTAGTAGCAGCAGAGGTCAAAGAGCTTGCTTTGGTTTTGATGGAAACCAATAAGGAATTGCCCCGTAATTCCCAAAATTATTTGTGTCTTGTGAGTTCCTTGAGCATTTCTTGTGTCTGAGAGGAGTCTGGGTCTTTAATTACTTTCACATTATTTCTATTTTGTGAGTGTCAAACCTCAGGGACACTTGTTGTTTGCTTAGCAAGGACAATAAAGATTTCCTCCTTCATTGCCCACTCATTAATAACAAGTTTTATTTTGTTTCTTGTTTTCCTGTAACATATTGGAAACAGGATCCAGGAAGAGTGCATCATAGTTTTTAGTGTTTTTTAAATTTCTCAGATGTCTGCTTTGCATACCTATAAGTTGCACCTAAAGTAAACTAATTTTAAGATTTGCATCAGGAATAATTTGCCAGGTGTGCCAGCTTAATGTGGATTTGTGTGGTAAGGGTTTGACTTTCCTTGTAGCATGAGTTCATATCCTCAGATACCTAGGATGTTACTAAATTTATCCTTTCAGTAGGGAACATTTTATTGAAGAGCTTGGACACTGTCAGTGCCTAAAAGCTCTCTTGCTGCATTTCTGAGTTGTTGAGGAATTTTTCCTTCTCTCTGTTACTCAGTCTGCCTCCAAAATGTCCATAGCAGGCTTCTTCCCATATGCTCATCCCCAAGAGAGAAACAGAGATGTTTTGGGTGATAATTTACTGTCATCTCTCTTTGGGGGTACCTTGTGGAACCCTGAAACCTCCTGCAAGGGCAGAAAGAGGGGAGGATTTTTCTGAATTAATTTTTGTCCTGCTGATATCTTATCACTGAGATGTGTCACAGTAACAAGCACAACTCATTTATTGAAGACTCTTGAAGGGTCCTCAACCTATGTGAAAATCCCATTTTTTTTTTGGTCTGGAAAGGACAATCAGAAGCTTGTAAAACTCCAGGCTTAATGATCTGGACCCCTGACTCCTCAAAAGGTTGTTAATATGAAAGACATAATCTGTTTTTGTGGTACATTCTTGTTCTGCAACAATGGAGGAAAAAAAAAATCTGTTTGCTAAATATGAATTAAATGGTGCTGGGGTTAATTTGTAGGCTTTGTTTGCATTTTTTTTTTTTTTTCCTTATGATTGTGGAGTTTGCTGAGTTTTCTGTGTTGCATTCACTGGGAGACAAGGCCAAAACATATCTTGAGTCTATACTGAAAAATCTTCCTGAGTCACAGATTGCCTCAAAAATGCAATTATCCCTCAGTACACTCACTCTAAGATGCTAGGATCGCTTAACTTAATTTCTTAGTGATAAGTATAAGCCTGGAAAAACATAAATTGCCCTCTGGACATATAAATAGTTACACATTTTATACATTTGTACACTTTTGCAACAAAACTTGACTGCCAGAAATAGGATTCTTGGGAGTCAGAAGCAGTAGATATTCACCCAACATAGCAAAACAAGATGTTTCTTCTGGAAGCAGCACTCCAAGCAGTCTACTATTGAAATAACAGGACTGAAAACACTGCCAAGGGCCTTTCTTGTGCTAAAACATATCTACAAGAACTTTCTAGAGTTACTCCAACAAACATGTTAAGGTTTTTGTTATTCTTTCTGGGTTTTTTTTTTTGCCTTTTTATGTTGTTATTGTTTTGGGGTTTTTTTCTGTTTGATGTTTTTTGAGGGTTTTTGGGCTTTTTTTTGGTTGATTGGGTTTTTTTTGTTTTTGTTTTTTGGGGTTTTTTTTCTGTGTGTGTGCTTGTTTGCTTGAGGTTGCATTTGTTGCTGTTGTTGTTGGGCAGGGGGTGGTTTGGGTTTCTGCTTTTTTGTGTTTTTTTTTGTCCTAGACATGTATTGAGTAGTTTTCCAGTGTGCAAGAGTTTCTCACTCTCATTTTCTCATACAAAAAAAAACAAAACCAAAAACAAACAAACAAACAAACAAACAAACAAACAAACAACAACAACAAAAACAACAACAAAAAAAAAACCAAAAAAACCCAAAAAAACTAGGACCTCATAGAATTCCTTCCTCTTACAATAAGGTAGGTAAGTTTAAACACTGATGGTGGAAGTAGATAATTTTAGTGGACCACTTAATTAAAAAGGAAGTTAGGTTTGTACACTGACAGTTTAAAGGTGTGATTGAAATAATGTTAGTTTAGTGTTTATATTAGAGATCTGGACACTGAGTTGCAATATGTCATGTATGCCAAGATGATGAAGGTGTTGGTCATCTTTAAATAGTTGTAAATATTTTTGCTTAACATAATTTCCAGATATTGTTTCCTAAATTCAGGTATTACACTCTATTTAGAGATTACTCATTTTGGGATTTAATCTATGACTTTCCTAAGGAGCCAGGAAATTTGAGCATGAGTCCTGAATGCTTTACTCTGTTTCCACAGACAGAAAAATGACCAAAATGTGTCATGTTACATACAGACTGAAAAGAGCTATGGATAATTTTCAGACATGCTCAAGACATTTTGCATCATTTTAGAGATGTGTCTGAGTAAAGAGGACCAGTGATTAATGTCGTCGTCTATGGGGAAATCCTCAGAGTACTTTCAGTGAATCACAGAATCATGGAACTATTTGGTTTGACAGGGACCTTAAAGATCTCCTTGTTCCAACTCTCTGCCATGGGCAGAGACACCTTCCATTTAACTGGATTACTCCAGACTCAAATCTGATCTGGCCCTGAACACTTCCAGGGATGTGGAACACACCAGAGGGCAGCCACAGCTTCTCTGCCACCCTCACAGGAAAGAATTTCTTCCCAATATCTAATCTAAAGCTATTTTCAGTTTGAATCCACTCCCCCTTACCCTGTCACTACATATCCTTGTATATAGTCTTTCTCCATCTGTCTTGTAGTCATTCTTTGCTGTTCCCATGATCATGTAACACCAGGAATATGAGTGAAAGTGAAATGATTCTAGCAATAAGTGAAGCTCCCCAGTGGTTAAGCCTTTTGGCTCACCCCATCATGTTTGCAGGTCCTTCTCTGCAAGCTGAAGCCGTATTCTGATGGAAGAAAGTCGTTCCTGTCACAAGCCTGGTGAATGAAAGGGATCCATAACTTCCATCCAGTCTGTACCTTAAGAGTGCTTGGTCTATGCTTTCCAGACCAATGAGCCAGAGAAGTGGAGAAATATCTGAAAAATGGGAATAATGAGAGTAAAAGTTACTGAAGTCATCTTCAGAGGGAAAGCAGAATGTGCCTCTAAAATGTGCTCCCGACTATCTGCTGATGTAAATATTCATAGTATGACCACTGGCATATCAGTGTCTGCCCTTGGCCCTGCCCCAGGCTTTCTGATCAGTAATGGAATATTTTACATGGGTCAAAACATTGCCTTTCCTATGGGACATTTTATGGTCCTCTCTGTTGTGAGTAGAAAAATAATTCTTTGACATGTTTAGCATCATATATCACTAACATTTTGTGTCACAGGTGTTAACAAATACTTCTTATTTCTTCAAAATTCAAGCACTGACCACAAGAAATAGGCTGAATAGTTGTTAATAGTATATAAAAGTACATACAAATAATAACTTGAAATTTTCAAAAGGTCATTTCAAGTGTGATGCTCATTCACAGCCCTCTTCCCTGGGTATATTTTTAGTTAAAGATATTAAATATTTTCCTGTGCCCCTTTTCCCTTATTTAACTTTCCACCAAGTTCCATTTTTTTTCCTAGCGCATAAATTTATGCGTTCCCAGAATTTTCTGTAGAGGCATCTCTGGAACTCTGTATTATATTTTTTTTTTCAAATACATCTCTATTACACATATAGAATGTGTCTAATCTATTAACATACAGACTGTTGTTGGTGGTGTCACTGAGGATACCATTCATGCTTATAAATATTATGGATCAATAAAACTTATCAACAACAATGCTTCAGAAATCACTGGAAAATAATATTGGGGTGATTAAAATCAGCGACTTTTCTTGGGTTGTTTTAAAAGTGTAATATGATTCATTTGGTAAGGTTTAGGTGGCCCTGGCTGTGTGGTTTGTGCCAGGGGGGCGGTGTTCTTCCCCTGACTCCTGGCCCGGCTGTGTTCCTTGTTTCAGTGTCCCATGTCCTGAAAAGATGAAACAAAGCTTCTTTCTGCTGTTTCAAAGCTTGTTTATTTCTTGTTCTTATCAAAGTTTCAGAGGCACAGACTGTGCTGTGACCTCCAGGAACACGAGGACAGAATGGCAATGGCTACCCAAAGCAGGTAGCTTTTATATCTATTATCAACCAGTTAGAAAACTTTACGTATCTTATTTTGTTCCCAAAACCAGTGAATATCAACCTTATTGACATGTCTCCTCTACACTGAATTCTATCTACCAATTAACAAGTCACAGGAACTCATGTCAGAGAGAAAAAGGAAGAGAAGGAGAAGAGAGAAGAAGATGCAGAAGAAGGAGCTGACACCCTAAAATCTCCATGTTGGCTCCATATAATATATATAACAAAACCTAAAAACTACAACTCCACACTCTGTGGTACACTAAACAACATCTCCTCATTTCTTTGGTGTTCTCAGCTCATTCAGAAGCTCCCACGAGCTTGGTTCGCAGGCCAAGCCTTTTTTGAGGAGCTCTGAGGGTAAAGCAAACACCCAGAGCAGCAGGAAAAGTTCCCAAGCTTTTCCTGACTCCAACAGTTTGTTCAGAGGTCTGTGTCCTTTGAGTGAATTTCCCTTGTGTGAAATTTGATTGGAATCACTCATTTGGTTGTGGTGTGGTCAGCACTCGCTGCGGCTGTCACGGAATGTCCACCCCACCCACACATCAGGAGACTGCCAGGTATCACTGCTCTCCTCATCCTTCACCAGCTGTTTCTAAGCTGAAGGCGCTCAAAAGAATAGCCAACAAATAGAAGCTTAAAGAGAAATGCGTTTACCTTTTTTCGTCATCAAACAGACTCTGAAAACTAATCGAAATTTTATGTGTTTTACCTCTAAGGGTCTTTTTGCTTTTTGTATCAAAGGGAACTCTCGGATTCAACTGTTGGGGATTAACCTTCAATTAAGGTTGTATTTAAACTCTCTATATTTATCCATAATTATGAAATGTGGGCATAGGAGCAGAAAGATAGGAGACAAAAGAGAAACTGAAGAGTTGGAGATGGATATTTCAAAGCTATGCTGGCTATGCTCTTAGTGACTTAAGGCATATTTGTTCATTTAGAAATGCTTTAATTTTTATGCCAGCTCTTGTGTTTCTTCAAAACTTGTCTTGGGGAGAGAATGAGAAATATATTGCTGCTTGCGGGTTTGGCATGGCTGTTGTGCTGCTCGTCTCAAATTGGTCTCTCATTTCACATTTTTCTGGGGGTTTTTAGGGATTATTTTTTGGGTTTAGGTTGGTTTTGTTTTGTTTTGGTTTTTGGTTTTTTTTTTTTTGGTGTAATTTCGAGAATTCACATATGCACAGCAGACAAAATCAGGTCTAATACTGGCAAGGTAGATCCCATTCTCTGCAGTTGTTCAAAGGAATCTCAGTACCCAGTTTGTGAAGGTACTGCTGAATGAGTGCAAGGACAGCTGGCATGGGAGTCCCTGGTTTGTATGTATTTTTAGATGGATGATCTGCAGTAGAATTAAAGTAAACCCTTGCTTATGTTGCCTGTATCTTTTATTTATCAGTTACCGTTGTCCTTGCCTCAGCTTTAGCCATCCACATGCCAGCTGTCTAGTTTAAACTTATTATTTGTGCCCCATTTAAAGTCAAAACAGAAAGATGAGCTCTCCCAAAAGATGTCTCACTTCATATATCTTAGACATCTAATTTAGCATTTAGCTTTCTCCGTTCACCAGAGACAGAGCTAAAGCAAGTGTCTTCAAAGTGTCTAGTTCCCCATGTACAGTGTTAACTAAAATTAATGTTAAACTTAATTATTTTAATAACTCAATTAAAATTATTGGCTGCATAGAAATATTTTCACTGACTTCTGTGTGTTTGGGAATTAACCCTATGGATTCCCCATGCTTTTCTCTATTATTTTTATTTTCCTTAAGTAATTTGTGAGAATGTTGTTAAGTGTTTGACCCTCGAAAAAACATATTCTGAAGTCCTTTTTTCACAGACTTTTTAAACCTTCACAAGAAAAATGCTTGATATTAATCAAAATTTTCTGTATTTTGCTAAAAACTTTCTAAGCTTTATTTGGCTATTGATGTTTTATCATGTACAAAGTATTTTCTGCAGATATATAGAGACAAATGAGACTAAATACTTTAATACAAGATGCTTTTCTGTTCAATTTGATGCCTCACTTTTAAATAGCCCCTACAGAAAATTAGGAAACATGTTTTATTCTTTTAATAATATCCACAGTTGGTAGATACTAACAGAATTCCACTGACCTACTAGAAACAAAGACATTTTTTCATTAAAATGAGGGTTTATTTTGTCATTTGGACCCTCCTTGGATTAAATATAGATTTAAATTGTAGAGGCATTATGATGATTCAAAATAGCTGAGTATTTCTGAACGTTTGTAGAGACGGCTTTACCTTGAAGTCCTGAAAATGAACCACAAATCAGCTGACTACAGGGCAGATTTCATTTCAGGAATTGTTGGAGTCTAGGAAAAGTTTGGGAACTTTTCCTGCTCCTCTGGTTGTTTGTTTTACC
>VZRF01011884.1:39208-61917 GCA_013396875.1 Vireo altiloquus
TTCTGCCCTCGTGTTCCTGGAGGTCACAGCACAGTCTGTGCCTCTGAAACTTTGATAAGAACCAGAAATAAACAAGCTCTGAAACAGCAGGAAGAAGCCTCATTTCATCCTTTCGGGACATGGGACACTGAAACAAGGAACACAGCCGGGCCAGATGTCAGGGTCCAGGGAAGAACACCTCCCCCCTGACTTTTGAATGTCTGTTGGGTTCTTCCTTACTCAAAACTAATTCTACATAGAAACCCAGATACAACAGAAGCAGAGGGCATACCAAGATGCGAATTTAAAGAAAGAAACAAACAAACGAAGCTAAAACTTTCTGAGGGATTAGCCTTGGTGGGGGAATGCAAATTCTGGCTATATTTTATTCCGATTTAACAGTAAAATCTTGCTTTATTTTTTGTATCTGAGTTGGGGCATATTTTGTGTGATGCAGTTCCCTATTTGCAATTGGTGCACAAATTGGGAGCTCATAGAGGCACAGAATCCTGATACACTGGGACATATTGTGGAAAACAGGTGACTCAACAGCTGAAAATAATCATAGTTCCTTACAAACAAATATATCATCTTTCACATCCCCAGAATTCTGTCAGACGGAAACTTGCTAGCAAATCTGATAGCATGAATATGACTTCTTCAACTTGAGCATTGCTTTTTCTCCTCCTTAGACTAAGTTAGTGAACACCTCAGTGCAGATCAAAAATATGAATTTTCTTTTGCTTTTTCATGAGGATCACACTATAGCGTCGGTAGATTTGAAAGAGGGGGGATAGGTAGTCAATGCTGTGTTTCTATTTGGTTTTACAACCAAGGTGGAATGACTCTTTGATAGAGCATGACTCAGAAAAGCTAGGCTGTTAACTCCAAAAGTGTCCGTATGACTGTCCATGCCTATTTTTTCATCAACAGATACCAAAACTTAATGCTTTACTAAATCCCAGACTTGGAAAACAAGCAAACAACAAACCAGAAAAAAAAATGCTGTAATTTTCTAGTCTCTGAGTTAATTTGAAATTTAATTTGTTTCAGTGTATTGGTACAATCCACAGTAAAGAGGGAGCAGCTGCAAAGTGCTTTCAAAATTAGAAAAAAGTTGTTGAAAGTCTCGTAGTATTGAGAACAGGAATATGACTTTCTTGTATTGGAAAAGCAACCCTGGTAATAATAACATGTTTCATTTAAAATTTAGCTACAGAGATTTTAGTGAAGTTCTAACTAATCCAGAACTATGAATAGGTGAAATTGGAGGGACATAAACTGAAAATGGACACTTTTTCGGCAATGCATATAATTCCATTAATTTCCTTAGTTCTCCTTTCTTTTTCAGGCTTGTAAAGACCCAATTAAACCTTCTGCTCAGGTGCTTTGCCCAAGGCAGGTGTACCAGCTGGCAACTAGGTGATGACAACCTCATGTCAGAAGATCCTTTAAGCACAAGTTCACTGTATAATCAAAGGGAATTGGCTTACCTGATGCAAGGTAGCTTGTATCTCCAAATCCTGGCTCAGAAGTTTGACTCATGGTTTTTTTTTTGCTAAATATAATTCCAGTGGGGGAAGGATAAAGCCCTGATTTCCTTTGCTGGGATACAGCTACGTTTCTGATCCATGACTGTATTGCTAAGTGAAATATTGATTTGTGAAATCTGGACTGACCCCTGCTTCTCCTTAAGCTACTCTTCAGTACAGGATAAAAAGGTGGAAACCAGAGATATGTTGCAGAGGAAGTGGCAAGGCTTGGTTGCAAACATGAGCTGAAACAGATCTGTTACAAAATCTCGAACAAAACCACTGAGTTTACCACTAAATTGACAGAAGTCAGTGCTTTGTGAAGGTACTGCTCCCACAGCCACGAGGAATGATATTTGCTTTGATGTTCATCAGCCAGTTGGCATAAAGAAAAGACATTGGACTTTGTTGGGAAATGTCTGCTCTTCGGGCCATTTCGCTTTCCAAATGTGTGGCAATGTGCTGGTTTTGGCTGGGGTAGACTCAATTCTTTTTCACAATATCTGGTATAGGTCTGTGTTTTGGATTTGTGCCGGACGCAGGGATGATAATACAGAGATATTGTTGTTTTGCTGAGCAGGGCTTGCAGAGTCAGGGCCTTTTCTGCCTCTCACCCCCCCCACACCAGCCACGGGGTGCACAAGGAGCTGAAAGAGGGCACAGCTGGGACAACTGACCACAAGTGACCACAGGGATATCCCATAGCACACAGCACCACGCTCGGCACACAGAGCTGGGGGGAGAAGGAAGATCAGTGGGGACATTAGGAAAGGTGGTGTTACCTGTGATGGAGTCCTGCTCTCCCAGGAGTGGCCCTGAGCCCACTGGCAGTGCTGGAGGAATTCCTTGTTTCCATTTGCTCTGTGCCCGGCTTTACACGTTTTGGGTATTTTTGTTTACCTTTTTTTTAACCTGTTAGACTGTCTTTATCCTTAATTTTCTCACACTCTTCCGATTCTCTCCCCCATCCCAACAGGGGGAAAGTGAACAACTGGCTGTGTGAGGATGAGTTGCTGGCTGGGTTTAAGCCCTGATAGGCAGATATTGTAATTCCGTGGTGTTTTCCGTACTGTTTATGCTTTTCAGGCTTAGGTACTGAAGCAGCAGCATCTAGCCAACGCTACTTCGCACAAACCAAAAGGATTGCATAAATCCCACGAGTCAGTGCTATCTCTCTTTGCTGAGCCTTCTATCAAGGGTGATAACTACCACTGAAAAACCTGGATAAGGGATATAAGCAAGAATTAGATGAAGCCTCGGACTCAAAGGTTAGTCTCGGGGTGACTAAGGCTCCTAAATTGACACCTAGACAGGATTTAGATACCACAAGTCCAAACCAGAGGAAAAGAAAACCTGTAGCCCATGTTCATTCAGCCTTTAGTTTCTCATTTTGTGTCAAAGCCCTCCTGATTGCCTCTGAGAAGCTTTTGAGACTACTTAGATGTAACTTTTTCTTGATAGAGACGTTTTAGCACTCAGCTCACAACCAGTTGCTGTGTCGAAATTGCTATCTGATAAGAGAACATGCCTGGAAATCTGACAAAATTATGATCATTTTTCTCACAAAATAGAATTTTTTTCTACTTTATTTAAAATGCAAATGTCTGAAACTGTGGACATTCAGATTAATTTTCAAGCCTAAAACTGGAAACTGCCCCAAAATGGGGGTGAAAGAAACAGGAAAAGGGAGTGCTGAGGAGATGGGTATTTTTTTGTCTTCCTCTTGATATTCTGTTACTTTGCTGTAAATTTCTGATTCTTAGGCTACTAAGAGAGAAGAAATTTCATCTTTATACATATAGATATATTTCTAGGAGTCTTTCTGGAGTCTTTCTGCTTTTGCCAATGAACTTGGAAGGAGAGGAGGAGCTGTGATTAATGGAACACATGAAGACATGCATATTAGTGTAGAAATAAATGATAGAAAATGAAACACTTTAAAAAAAAAATAGCCTCAAGTTTTTGGCCTCTGAAATGTAATGAGGTTTCAGGGAAGAGCTTGCATTGCCTCCAGGCTGAAGGATGTGAGGAAGCCAATGCATCAAGCGACTCCTGAATGTTGCATCCTTATCCACTGCACATTCAGAACCTGGAGGTCTCTCACTCCCCACCCAACAGATGCAGTTGCTTATATTTCCCTTTGTGTCTTTGATCAGCAGCAAGGTTGAGGGAGCACCCCACAGACACTGGATTGAAGTTCACACCCCCCCCTCAATCTCCAGTTTCACAAATATTCATATTCGTGGTTCCTAGGATGCCAGTGAGGTCTCTGGCACACATTCTGACATAGCCAAACAAAATACACGTGCACAGGTATTCACATGTGAGCCCTCTGGCCTCTGGCTTGTTTCCCAGTTAACAAAACCTCTCTTACACAATGGTCTCTCTTGATATCGGCTCTTAGACCTAGGGACCCTGAGACCCTCAGACCCCCTGTCAGTAGCTAGCACTTAGGTCTTGCAGCATTCATATGTATGACAGAAGAAAAAAATCCAAAACTACACAGGAGTAAAACATCAAGAAAAGTATTTCATAAGAAGGCAGGACAGACTGCTGTGATCAGGCACAGGTTTCCATCAGGCAAGCACACAATCTGGCACCTTTCTGGAATACAGCTGACTCTTTCTATTTTTCTGCTTTTCCTCCCATCCCTCCTCAGCTCTGCCTTCCCCCAAGTTTGGCACTTTCACAAGTGATCACATTACAAGTTTTCCAGAGTTCCATAATCCCCTTATGATATCTCATAGTACTCATGTCAAGAGTCTCCCTTTTCAGGCTGACCATCTCCAAGCTGTGCCTGAGTAGTTTCGTATGTGGTCCATCAGCCAGTGGCTGAGGAGCTCAGGTCTTCGTTGTTGTCAACATTATTATGTTTTTGTTAACCCTGTGTGTCTGTGTGTTTATCACTTTCCTCTTTAAATGTTATTTCTTATATAATGAGTGGTCCTGAACAAAGTGACCTTATGAACCAGATGCTCTCACACACACTGCTTACCCTTTTATATGTAACAAACAGAAGAAATGAAACCTCACAGAAAAGGACTAACAGTAGCTCTGCATGATGATAATCATGGCTGGAGAAAAGAGAGAAAGTAATTTAGAAACATTGAGAGATGTGAAAGCTTGACACTTCCTTGCCACATTCTGGACTGCAGGAGGGTATAAAGATATATTATACTCTTGGGGGTATAAAGTGCAGACTCTTCCCGTCCTGACACCAGGAGATTCATGCCTTCAGAGGGAGAGTACTGAAAGCCAGGAGAAGGACCAAGGTCTCCTGAGTGGATGTAAATTGAATGCAACATTTCTACAGTGAAGACATCGACTTTGCCTTTTCACTTAGGGCAGAAGAGCAAGCACTTTGAGTGTGCCTCCTCTGTTTCTATACTAGCTCTTTAAAATATCTCCTATAGATTTCTCTTTAGTCAACACTATGATATCACCAGAGGATGATTCATTTAATGTATTTGTGTATCTGTCAAAGCACAGTACTCAGGAAATCTTTCTCTGGGGGTAACAGTTCTCTCATGCTATAAAGGAGAAAAGAAAACTACTTTAGGTATAAAAATTCATGGTATGGTTATTGACAAGCAGGTACTACAGTTCTTATGCTGGATACCCATAACATTTCTTTCCAGAAATTGATTAGGTTTAACATTTAAAAGCAGGATTTACACTGTAAGCTTATACTATTTCCAATCAGTGAGAGATAATTAAATTGCCCACAGACACACTGTAGCTGGAAGTTTAATTGTATCAAAGAAGTGTGTTTCCTTTCCAGATATCTGTGTATCTACTGAATTTCAGGAATATTTCCTTTATATGTAGATTTTTTTTTTTTTGCTGGCAGTATGTGTACAGGCTGCAATATGAATTTCCTTTCCTGTCCAGGTGAGAAGAAAAGATAGGTAAAACAAAACAATGAAGTATTAACTGGTTTCTTGTAGATTGTGAGCTCAGGCATTAAAATATTTGGTAATTTGCTTACAGTCACACGCATCCTATTTGCTACAATTCTATTGAATTTACCTCTTCATCAACTTAATTTTAATCTCCAGATTGTATTTCCTCCACTGACATTTTTAATAGAGATTTTATTTTGCAATATTATAGTCTCATAATTATGTTTCAGTACACATTACCCAGTATATTATGTAAAACACAGCACTTCGCAAAAATGGGCCATCACTATCAGACTACATATTTAGAAGAGATATTAAAATTACCACATTTTTTGAAATACTTTTTAAAATTAGAGTGCTCGATAGTAAACAATAAATTGAATTATTCAAGAATAATTGGTTCAACAAATATCCTGTGCTATTCTTTTTCCAGTTCTTCCTCATAGGCATGAGTACAAAAGCAAAAGCCTTCTATTGATTAACTCATCAGTCTTAAAACAAGGGAGAATCATCTTTTCTAACAGACCAAGAAATTCTGCCATCAATTACAGCAAGACACAATCTTCAGTGGCCTTGGGTGAAGCATATTCCAATGGAACTACGGCCCCAAGCAGGGGCATTGCAGATAACTTCTAATATTTTGCTTTAACTTTTGCATTTCTTTGCCAAGAAATCTCACAGATTTGCAGAAGCTGGTATGTTAATCACATGTAGGAATATAACATACTTTTCTCAATTTTGCACACCTTGAACATTACCAGGTGTTTCACAGCTATGGCAAGTCCTAATTTTTTGGGGCGTTTTTTGTGTTGTTTTTTTTTTTTTTTATTTTTTTTCCCAGCATATCTTTGTTTTATCTGCACAGCACTAGAGCTTTCAAGGCAGCACCAGTAAAAATACAGAGTTGAATAAAATTGTGTGACATGTTGGTTGAAAAGGTTCTTTAATATCTTAACTGTAACCTCAGTACTCACCTAGCTACTTATTTTGTTGAGATTTAGGTCAAAGATCAATTATCTTTGTAATTAAGTTATATATCACAAAAAAGGTGATTCTGAGAGAGTCTGAGACCAACACGCATCATAAGAAAAATTCTTTAAAAAAAAAACTTAGAAAAGGTTAATTTCTAATTTCCTCTACAGGAAAAATATTCTGAGCTCGGTCATATCTGTCATATTACTGCAGACACATATCATCAAGCAGTGTTTCTCTCCTAATGGTTTGTTCATTTTTGCCTTTAATTAATTTCAAAGTTTTGATGCCAGATTTACTTTCTAAAATAATCTGGAAATGCATTGCCTTCTTGTTCAACAGAGTAACTTTTACTTTTAATTAGGAAAGTCTGCATCATATAGACTTGCAAGAGTTCACGAGAATATGATCTTAAAGTGATTTCCACACAAAAGCCTGTTTAAGATAAAGATGGTGGTGTTGATGGCATTGTGGTTTCTACTGCCAATTGTAATTCTGAACTTCTACATGGCCTTGAACATGCCATTTCATCTTCCCATGCCCTTAGCTACCCTTCAGTCCTTTACCTCTCCCCTCTATTCAGGCTATTAACCCTCTGATGCAAGAATTTTCATCTTGCAGATTGGTGTATGGTGTCTAGCGCAGCTAAAATGCTGTTAGTCCTTGATGCACTGCAGTAATATTAAATAATTTCATCTAAGCATGTGGAGTAATTAATTGTGAAGCTGGACAAATAATTCTAATTATATAATGAAGAACACAGTCTCAGTAATTCCACAACAGCATCCCAATAATTACTATTTCCTGTACCACAACTGCCACAGGGAAAATTAGCAGCTGATGGAAATTCTTGGTAGAAAAATGGAGATGAAGAGCCAAATTTCAAACTTTTTGCTTAGAGTGCTTGCTCAGGTGCTTACTTCCTCCTCTCCAAGTTTGTCATATAGGGCTGGGATAATTCTGTGGTGTCTAAAACGATCACTGTCAGCCCTTCCAGGAAGAATCCTTGTGAATTTAAGCAGAAATTTGCTGAGGAATACTCTGTAAGCATGAGGTCAGAGGGAGGGAGTTGGTAAGTGTTCTCATAAAGTTTTCTGATACCAAAATTTACCTGCACAATAACAGTCATCCAAAGCAACCTGTTCCAGATGATCCTATCTGAGTAGGCAAGCTGGACTCTATGATCTCAAGAGATCCTTTCCAACATCAGTGATCCTTTGATTTATATCCAGAGGTTTATATATATATATTTATTAACACCTGATAAATAATATGAATAACATGAGAAGTTCACCTGTTTTCAAAATATGATAGCTGTATGATATGCAAATTTTCCTTGATTTCATTATTTCCTATTGCACTAACCTTCAGAGGAAGTCTGTTTCAGTCAATAAGTTGGTAAGATTCAGTCCTTCTGTAAGATGTAATACCCTTGAGGACTATGTAACCTTTCCAGGACTAATATTCAGACTAGTTTTTCTTTTTCCTTTTGAAAATGACTTCCTAGGAATCGTTGCAGCCATAGTACGGCCAGAACAAACATTTTGCATTCCTTTCTGACCTTCCCAGTTCACCTTTCACTTCCGATTTCCTTTGCCACCTTCCCCGCAGCACTGGAGGCAGAAAGGAGATGTGGATTTTGGTCAGTTCATCACATGTTGTCTCTGCCACTCTTTTCTCTGAAGCAGGAGGTCTACTCCCACTCTTCCCCCACTCCAGCCTGAGCTCTTTTCATGGGACCTTAGGATGTTTTCAGAACGTCCTGAAGAGCTATAAGAAAACCTCTCGGATACATAACCATAAAGAGGACTGGGTGGCACTTACCAGTTTCATAGACAGCACCAAGAGTTGTATATACCTTAGCTAATCACTCCAGCAAGATAATCTAGCTAAGTTAGGTTTTCTTTATAATGTGTGGAGATGAGTAATTATCTTTAACATGTGTCCCTTAAGCTTATTTGATTCATATTAATATGAGACAATTGAACTACATCAAGTCAAGCGAACCCAACTCTCACTTTGTTCTCACAGGTGGTTTTGTCACTGCATGTCTCCTTAGCTTCCTTATTGCCCTATCCCAACAAAATATCCAAGGGAAGCATACCTGGGCTTCTTTTAAGGCCCTGCATACCCAAGGGCTGTATGAGTGACAAGGCAAAGTACCAGCTTTCCTCAGATAAGCACCACCCTTTTTGGTTTTTTTTTTTGGTCAGGGGAGGGAGGAGTCAGGAGGATTAGGGAAATTAAACTGAATTGTTTTGCACATAAATACCTATGTGTTTGTCTGGTGTGCTACAAGAGGGATTGCCTCTGGGCTGTTTTATGTGCCAGCTGTTTGGGGAATTGTGTTTTGTTGCTGTTGTTTTTTATCCCTTTCCTCCTCTGTTTATGAATTATTGTAGCTTGTATGATCCAGCTTTGGGGTGTGTGTGTCATGGTATCATTTATTTATTTGTTTCCTTGTTTGGCTTCTACTCTTTACATTATTCAGCCTGTTAGAATGAGGAGAAGGTGTAATGGCAACCATTGTGTATAAAGAAAATAACCCTGGGGTACCCCAGAGAGAGTTAAGTGATTTAATGAAATCATTAGGGTACAGTTCTTAGATATTTTTACACAGTAGCCATTCAGGGAGAGGAAGAAGCCACTCTGTAAAAAAAAAAAGAATTTTCCAGAGCACAGGACGAAAGTCAAATAGTTGTTAATTATTATTAATAGAAATAAGGAAGGGGGAAAGACTCTAACAACCATGTCTCAGCAACTAGTAAAGTTAGCTTCTCCTATTGTAATCAGATAGGTAAACTTAATTTACTTCCTTTTCCAAAAGCAAACTGAAGGTCCTCTGACTTTTTTATTCTGCTTTTCTCCATGGTCTTTATCCTACCATAGGAACCAATGTGAGTGTTTCTATCCATTATGTATAGACTCTTAAGGATGCACTTTCTTTGCTCAGATGCAGATGTCTCCTATGCAGATGCCTTCATCAAAGCTCATCATTCTAATAATCATCTGTAATCCTTGGAGGAAAATAGTCCATTTTAAGGGTTATTCGTCTCATCATAATGCAATCATTAAAAATGTATGAGAGTTCATATACTAGGTCATTTTCTCTCACTTCGTTTTGTCCTAGGTTGGTTTTTTTTCCTTTGATAATAAAGAAACTTCAGATATAAATGTATGGAATACTTAGCTAAAGACAGGTGAGATAAATCTCAACCTGATCAATCTACTCACATGATTATGAGTTGATACCATCAAGACAACCTAAAAGTAACACACTGTGACTCACCCCTTAAAAATAAAAGCCTCTATTTAGTATTTTTGGTGTCTGCCTTGAAAAGGTAGCTGGTTTTTTTTGAATCAAGACACTTCTCATATTCTTGAAGGAACACAGGAAGCATCCATATGTACCAGACTAATTGTACATTAGATGATATAACATTTAGACTTATATCAATAAATTCATTTTTTCAGTACTCTTACGATTCAAGCGTGAGATGTATATATTCTATTTTTGACAAATGGTTACCAGGCCCCAAGAACATGAAAATATCAAGCAAATTTTTGGCCATGAATATTTGTTTAACCAATCAGTTGGATCTTTGATCAAACTGAGATCAGGTATTATGTTTTTCTGGCAGTGCCTGAAGTAAAATCTCACTATAGACTTTCACAGTGAAGCAATTTAAATATGTGAATGTATTATTACAACACCGACAAAAACAACAACAAAAGAATTCATTGATTTCTGTACAAATTAAGGTCTTTGCTAATTTGCACAGACACAATTGAAACAATAAACTCGATGAGAACAACAAACTGGCTAATTATCTTAATGATCATTTAATTTTACATTTAGTCATAGACACCTTTTTTGTTACACTACTGAGATTTAAATTATAATCAACTGGCTTTAAATCTTAAAAGTATAATTTTGTGCATTTTAACTGACATGGGAAACCATGTGATGGGAGGGACATCTCATCCTGTGAGTGATTGAAACCTGGCACTGATGTTTTCCTTCATATCTTTGATTGTGCAAGGCAGATGACAAAGGATAGACCAGACTAAAACCTGCAAATACAGCTTTAAAAGGATGTACTTTAATCTCTAATTTTAGCTTTTCCCACAGGTTAATCATGATTGTATTGTAGCTCTGTATGGGCTGGTGAATATGCCACCTACAAAAACCAGAGTGACCTTAAGATTTCTCTACTTTGAGGCATAGTAGTATGGTCCTCTAGAAGAGGAGAATGTAGTGTACATTTTGGGTTCAAAATCTAAAAAAATGCTTAATTTTAACTAAGATTTTGAAATGAACTGATTTTTTTTTTTTTTTTAATTATTTAAAGCTGCACATCTTCCTCTTCCTTATTTTTCCATGTTGGTATTTTTGGATATTTTTCTTTCTCTGGGAAGTCCTACTGACAAAACACAATTACCAAAATCCTTACTTAATTGAATTGTAAGTTCAATTAAAGTTCAAACAGAGATACATTTTAAGATTGGAATAGACAGAAGAACTATTTAGTCTTGTGACTAGGTCTGACAAATGCCAAAGCAATGAGAATTATCTTTCTATTTATGTTGTATAAGAATCTAGTCTCCACCATTTCAAAATTTTTAGGAAACGTTATCTTCCCAAGTGTTCTTCCAACTTAATTTAATCTAAACTTAACATAATCTTCACCATGCATTGAATTTCCTTGCTAAATTTCTCTGGTTTATTCCATCAATTCATTTGACTTCTAAATCTGCAGAAGTAACAAACTTGATTTAAAATCAAAGATATTTTTAAAATAGAATCGTAGACACACACAAATTCTAACTTTTGGGCAACTTGGGAGAAGTTTCCTCTATAGACAATCAGAAAGAATAAAGATGGTGCAGATCTCAGCCTAATGCCACCAAATTTGCTGAAAGTTAGCTTGAGGTCATGGTAAACTTTGTCAATCAAGATCATGAGATATTACAGACTTAGAAGAATCTGAATATGACTAGTGACTTTCCAAATACCTGCATCCCTAATTAGTAGCCCAAAGCAAGTACTAGCTGTGCCTGTGCTTCACGAGTATTTGCAGGTAAATTCACATCTGGACCATGCTGTCTGAGATTACCTCTCTCATGAACTTCAATATAATAAAATCCAGTTTTCCAGTCAACTTTTTGCCTGACTAGTGGAATCTTGCAAATGTATTACTGTCAGGACAAAAGCTATGTGGCCACCTACAGCTTTCTGTCAAGACTTTAAAAAGAAATACCAACTGTGCTATAATAAGAAATCAGTTTGCCAAAATATTCCAAAAAGCAAGAACTTCCAACTCACTGAAACTCTACTTAAGTTATTATATGCTTGGATGGCCCCTGGAACAACAGATAGCTGTGCAATTAATGCAAACCTTGTCATCCTTCTCCACCTCGCTTGTCTCGGCACAGACCAGTAATGAGGCTCCTTTAGACACTGAATGTGTGCAAAGCTCTGACAAACCACCTCAGTGTGCAAAAAAAATCTGAGGGGAACCACAGGAAACATGACCACAGTGGCAAAAAATGTCAGCCCTTTCTATATTCACAACTGTGTCTCTTGGAGTCAGTTTTCACTGAGGTGGAAGGACGTACAATTGACTCTTTTTAAATATTCGTTGCTAATGGAAGTTTCATTTTTGAGGAACAAACCAACAAAGTCGGAAGAGGAAATCTTGCATTTTATCATGGACTGGAGATATTTCTCTCCTAAGATCTATTGTATGTCCAGTGGAAAAATTAGTGCCTGAAGTTTCCTGTTCAGATGAGAGAGCATTAGCCATTCCTAATCAATGACCATTTCCTAATCAATTCTAGAAAAAAGGCCAGAAAAAAAACCCAAAAAACTCAAAAACCAAAAACCAAACAAAAAAAAATAAAAAGAAAGAAAAAGCAAGCACATCTGTTTTCTAAAATCTCTAAATAACAGAGTGATGGAGTTTCTGAACAACTTAGTTTTGAATTATCTGTCTTATAACAAACTTCTTTCATAGACTAATCACAGGCTATATTCACTCTCTTCTTGCACATCTCTTTTTATAGAACTCAATTTTGCAAATTACTCCACTGTGCAATTGACCTCACTTCTAGAAAATACTGTCTTTCTTAAATATCCTACCTTGGTCTTTTCAGTTTGAAGACATTATTCCCCATAATACCATCATTAACCACCTTAAATAGTTCCTCCAGCAATTTCATGTTATCAAGTATTTATAGACGGTTACCGTCATCCTTATTTCTTGAAAAAGGTTCATATAGCTTCGTAGCTTCATAGATTATGGAGCCAGAAGGGACCATTGTGAACAACTCATCTGACCTCCCTCATAACAGGTGTCATAAGACTTCCTTGAATTCATTCTTTTTGAACCAGAACATATCTCTTAGAATATTTTTATTTAAACATTTCTAGCATTAGTGAATCTACAAAAATGCTAAGTTGCTCCAGTGGTTAATCAGTCTCCCTGTGAAAAGCATCGCTTCTTTCTGCTCTGTATTTCTGCGGCACTAAGTGAGCTCAGTGTGTTTTCATTACACAGAAGAGCAAACTGATGATAGCACAAGAAGTGAGCAGGGAAATTCTCCTGGTTTTGATTTGCTGGTGTTTTGAAATCTGGCTTGGCGAGAAAGTCTTGTCTCTGTGCAACCAAAGAGGGTTGTTCAGAGGGGCTAGAGCCATCCTAAGTAATGGAATTATCGTAGGAGTCCTTGGGTTGGGGGGACCTTAAAGATCATATAGTTCTAAGCCCCCTGCCATGGCAGGGATGCCTTCCGCTAGGTCTGCATGTTACTGATCCTGTGGCCTAATTCACCTCATTAGTATTGCTGTGCTTAAAAAAAACATACCTTACTGATTTTGGGGTTCTTCTCTCACTTCACAAAGAGTCAGAAGCATGCAAGAACATTTCATGAAAAGCAGAACATTTCATCAGTGCGGGCAGGGCACTAGGGGTTTCCATTTTGGCCTTCTCAGCACTTCCATACACATCCTTTCAGCAAGTCCTCTGCTTCAGCTCACTTCAGCCAAACTCAAACTCACTGACCAGACAGACGTGACTCAAAAACAGAGTCATTCATATCTAGGAAGTGCTAAGTGAACTCGTAGGAAAAGATGCAATGCAGTGCTATAATTGCAGAAAGTGAGTTTTTCCCTCCTGTTTCTCACATTTGTGGAGGCAATTTTCAGCTGGTGTCTCTTGATTTTTTCTGTGTGTGAAAAGATCATAAGGCATCAAGAGTCATTTCTATTTTTGTTCTTATTTGCAGCCCTTACCACTCCTCCCAGGACTGGAGTACCTGCCTGCAATCATGTAGCATTACCTATTAAGAGGCATCTGAGTGCTGCAAGAATGGACTAAAAATGAAGATGGCACTGCAGCTGTCACACACAATGGCACATTTTGAAGCTGTTTGTGTTTGTTTTCTGCAACCCGAGATCAGGAATTTCATCCACCACAGAACATCAACTTGCTAAACACAAATCCTTCATAGCCAAAAAAGGTCACTGTCTATGTGGAGCAGTGATCTGAACAAGCTGATATAAACAGAGTGGAAGTGAACCTAATGAAGGTACTGGTTCTCACAGAGGTGTAGCTGTATAACAAATGAGGGATGCTCAGCCGTGGAGCCAAATTCAATATTTCACTCTGTGTATGACTATGAGATAAGGAAGGACTTGGGGTGTTAAAATGAACATTTTGGAATGAAAAAACCTCATTTCTCCCATTGGAAAATTTCAGATCTGTTACCTAAGAAGGCTTTATGCTGGGGGAAAAAAAGAATTCAATATTCTAGATGAATGCAGATTAAAATGACCTGGTTAAATATTTAAAAAAAAAATATAGATTAAAAGTTCTCAGCTCCTTTCAAAGAGTAACTAAGAATGTGTTTCATCTGCCTCAATCTAAACTTCTGAGTATGGATCTGAGATGTTCATCATCAATTTCTTGAGATTAATACAGGAAAAAGAGGCAACATCTGGATATAATTAATTCCATTGTAAGAGAGAGGCCTACAATAGATGTGTTGCCACTAGTCATGCCTCTTTCTCTTGACTGATTATGAGCAGAGTTTCAAACAACTGGCTCTGACTTAGATGTGAAATTATCGCATATCTGGGGTTAGATTAGATGGAACCCAGAACTAAACCCTTTTAAATAATCTCTATGCAGGAATGGAGTAAGAGCTTCCCCAATTAGAAGAAATGAAAGGCAAAATCTGATCTGTTCTATTTAGTCTCTTAGTTTCATACTACTATTCTCTGGGGGGAGAAAAAGCCAAAAAAAAAAAAAATATGATATGAAAGGGCCTCATGATTTTTCAGTTATATCAATTGGATTGCACATAAAAAGAGTCAGCAGGACATATCCAATTCTAAAATTTACCATATAATTTTAAAACCCTATTTTTTTTTTGTGATGAATCAGTACACATCACAAAGTGTTTGCAGTAAAAAAGAAGAAATGTATGAACAAACCATCCAGCTAGCACACCCCAGCTATATATTAACAATTAAAAATTAAGATCATTGTTTTATGGAGAAATGCAGGCCATTTACAATTCATTTATTGTCTAGGACTTTGCTTACACAAAACCCCATGATTTTTAATGTCGTTCAAGGCTATATTTCATCATCTTCCTATCTGATTCAGATTGCAACTTCTTCACCTTTAATATATGTACTGGAGTCCTGTGGAAGGTACTTCACAGGAGAAATCTGGAAATTGTACACCAGAGTCAGAGAATAGCTTTGGATTATTTGGACCTGTTGAGCTCTATCTGATGATGCTAAACTGAAGATTTTTGTGAAGATCCCTGAGCTTCAAAGGTTCTTCAGTTATTTCTGAATGAGGAGCAGTAAAAGATTACCTTTGCTCATATCCTGAAGCACTGTCTTTAAACAGAAGTTACTGATTTTACAAAGGAACATTGGGAAGTAAAAGTTTTGTCTTGGGAAAAAAAAACAAAAAAAACCCCTTCTTCCTTGACAGGTACTTGGCATCCTGAGTGCTGTGAATATCAATCTAACTGGAGAAAATTTTTCAGTTCTCTCTCCAAAACAACAAAATCAAGCTCAGCACTATAAATGAAATTCTTGGTGCCAAGTGAACTTTACCAAGCTCCTTTACAAGACATAACCTTATACTTTCTTATTCTCTTTTTTTTTTCCTCTGTGAAATAGAAACAATCAAATTACCTACTTCAAGCCGTGTTGACTGGTGCTGAGGTAAATAGATATTGCACCCTCTCATAAAGAATTTAATTTAACGATTGTATATATGGTGTTCCCTCTTTTTACTTTTTTTTTTTGCTCTAGATCTGTTGAGAGTGTGGCAATTAAGATTATATCCCAGATAAATAAGGAGAGAGAGATTCAAAATTCTCAGCCCCCAAATCTCATGCACTGTTTGCTACTGCCCCAAGTGAAAATAATATTTGATATGTTGTTCCATCCCAGCCAAGTGGATTTTGCCAGGACCTCAGGGGCAGGAAATTCCAGATAATATTTACAGCAAACAATATGTGGAAGAGGGAAGGGATGGTGAGGGATAGAATATATTTATTTAAGCTCTATTTTAATTTCCAGGATTTTTTCTGCATGCTTTATTGATCCTGTGCTCAAAAATTAGGCTGCTCTCTTTAAGTCTTACACTCCTGCTTTGGCTTTGGAGCTGTTACAAAGCTGACAGCTCGAATGGGGCACAACCATACAGGTATATTTTAAAGTGTCAGAACTAATACTAAGCCTTTCACTGTTGCAAAAGAAATGTGATTTGCTCTGAGGGGTGGATGTATTATTGAGAAACATTGTTGTAATCCAAATTTTTCATTAAATCCCTCCCCCTCCTTCTTTCTTTCTTTTCCTCCCTCTTTCCCTCCGAATTCAGGATTCATGAAGTCACAGATGCCTACACTCACAAGCATACTCCTACCTTGTTCTTTTTCTCTTTCATCCCCTCTTATACCAAAAGGAATAGAGCCCTGTGATATCAGAAGGAACTGACAACTTGATTTCATATAACAATAAAAAAGAAAGAATAGAAATTCTGAAATCTTCTAGATACTGTTTTTTGCTAGATTTCCAAAAGAAAAGGCCCACTTTACTGCTTAAGCATAAACCAGGTTGCACTAAAACACAGCAACCTGGTTTATTGGATTGTGTTTTCCTGATCTAAATAATCTTAATGTGTGAGAATTTGCATCTTGTATAAAGCAAAATATTCATTAAACATGTTGTGCCCCACCTTTATACTGCCAGAAAACGAGACAAAATATCATTAGTTTACAATGCTCGCTGACAACGAAAGGTGAGAGAGCGAGAAAAAGAAAAGGAAAAAATTTCCTGTGATGAAAATAATGTGTTTTTCAGAACTCTGGTTCTGTGACTTGTCCTTTCACATCAGTGTTTTAGGACCCTAAGCAGAAATACTTGAGTTGAAAGAAATGGTGCAAATTTCCACCTCTGGTCTTACAGAACTCACAGTTCAGCAATGCCCCGACACAGCTACTCCCCTCTCTGGTATGGCATTCATCCAGCTCTGCCCTATAACCACAACCTGTGCCGATTTTAAATAAATAAGGTCTTTACTGCGCCTCTGCTCAGCACCAGGACCTCAGACTGAGACCTCCAGGGCAATGCTCTTGAGGAACAGCTGGTGGCAGGAGGAGGTTGCTCTGCAGAGTCTGTAACAGGTCTGTCTTTCAGATGGGACTGAAGGTCATGCCAGCGACTGTGGAGCTGACATAGCCACCAGGAAAACATCACTACCCACTCAGCACCTTTTCCAAACGTGTGAGGTAGGAATACATAGCATAGAGTCGTAGAATCGTGGGGTAATTTGGGTTGGAAGGGACCTTTAAAAGTCATTTATTCCAATCTTCCTGCAGTGAGCATATCTATACACACACATAAAAATATATTTCTTCATTGTCCCTTGGTCTGTTGATGTTAAACCACACATTCTTTTTCAGAATGTCATTTGGAATGAAGCTGGACCTTTGCCTATTATCATGGAGAAGAGCCAGACAAGAAGAAATGCCATTCTTTTTGATCTAATACATTTTTTGACTGCCAAGATAAAAAGTTTGCCCTTTCACTGATTTCTGAAATAACTCAGTGACTACTGAATCCCCAAGAAGGCAAAGAAAAGCATTATCCCTGAGCACATTGCTGCTTCATCAGCATTGTTCTTGCTTTACTTTCAAAAAAAAGACTATGCAACCATAAGGGTAAGGTTGGACATCACTGTTGTTTGGGGTAATCACTCACATAAATAAATATGTGAGCAATTCTCCAAAGTGGAAGAGCAGGGTAATTAAATTGAAGCTTTCTTTTCTCTAAAAATCATATTAATTCTTCTTAATATTATTATAATATATTAAGCACACGGAGTTCCTGTTCCTTTGTTTTAATATCCGGCCTTTGTTATTAATAAGAAAAAAAGAAAAAAGAAGAAAAGAGTTAGGTGTTTTAATTCTGTCTCAAGGCTTCAAAATATAAATTACTGATTTCTATTAATCATACAGTTACCATTCATTAATCAAATTCATATTTTAAAGCCATGGAAATAGGGTTTTTTTTCAAGTGTAAATTTAATTCTTAGAGAAAAGCAGAAGCACTGAAAAGAAAACCCTAAATCAGTTTGTCTGTAGATAATAGCAGTAAGAAAAACATCTTCTTATTAGCAGCATCTATCTTGGCAAAGTTTAATAACAAATTCAGTGTCCATAGATGCTGACAGTTTATAGTTTGTTAATGAGAGAAGAAATTATAATTTATCTGTATTTCAAATTGTCATCAGGTATCTTCTTGAACGATCAATGCATTTTAATACTCGTTTGCAGAGAGAAATGCATTTGTCTTCCAAGGATATGAAAATTAGCTAAGAAATCTGTGAGATAAAGTTGTACTGTGGCTTCTATATCTTTTGTTTATGCTTTCCCTATATTATGTACAGATACATATATATATAAAAATTTCTTTCTGTATCTCTATACATACATATACATATAGACATACACACATATTTATATAGGTATGTATTTGGATACACATGGATGGAGCAAATCTGGTTCAACGACAAGTCTGAGCACTGCTCAGAATGAATCTCCCACAATAAATTTAATACATGTAATTATGCATTTCTTGTTCCTATCTCCATGTGAGTATCCATGCACAGTGACATGTGTACATGTGTGCATAAAGAAAAATTTGCTTACAGCTGTCTGTGTTCATGCTTGCTTACGGCTGGTTTGGATGAATCCCAGAGCAAAAAGAGCAGGAACCACCTATGGCCCTTGAAGTTGTTAAACATCAATAGGATTATCTTGAAAAACCTAGAGAGAAGAAATATTCTTTGGTTTCTATGTAGACAATAAATTTTTTCTTTGTTTTTAAGATAAATACTCTCAGTTTTTTACTGGTTTTCAACTTCCTGTTATATGTATACTGTCAGCATTTTGCTTAGGCTCTCATGGCCAAATTTTAGCCAATGCTATGACAAAACATACCACACTAATCATGCTCCTGTTTAACCAAAGGCACCAGATTTCTCATGTAATACACTTAGGATACTTTTCTCTTTTATCCATACCTCTGTACAATAGCCATATATCTCTTTTTTGTGTTGATGTTACAGTAATAGGATTTTAATGCTCATGCAACACTGATTAGAGGTTGTTTTTAAAACAACATCCAAATTCCCAAACTCAGATGGAGATTTATATCTGAAAGCAATGTGTAAAATTTAAATTATGCAGTAGCAGTAGTAATTATTATTCTAAATTGCAGCATTTTGCTTGAGGAAGATTTGGGTTTGCCATTTACTCTTTTTACCAAAGCAAGTACATTCTGACCTTGACTTTCAAACTACTGTTAAGCAATTCTTCCTAAGCTTTTGCAAAGATCTCCCCCTCAGAAAGTCTAACACAAACATATAGAGTTTTTTTTTGGGCTGCAAATGTAAACAAGGGCATTTTCACATTTTAACAGATACAGCTGAGATAAGAAAGGCTTGGAAACAGCTTTTGCACAAATATAAGTGTTTTGCCTCTTCCCATCGCTGTCCCATTTGAGAATAAGTAGCAACAAAAAATGTTTCTTAACACCCAATGGTGTACTTAGTGCTGGCAGAAGTATGTGTCTTCTATGGATTTACGGTGAGAAATGTCAATATCAAAGTGTTTGTGACAGCTCTTATCTCTGCTCTGTTGGGCTTCACATGTATTAAAGCTGAAAGCCAACTTGCTTTTTCTTAGTTTATGTTTGTTTTTTGCAGCTCAGACCATTCACCTGTCACAACAAGGTCACAAAAACGCATGGTGGATGCTATGAGTGAAATCAGAAAAGTTTGGTCATTTACCTGAAATGAACCACACATGAGGGTTGACTATTTAAATTCTCCCATCAGGAGTACAAAACATGAGAGTTTGCAGCACTGGTTCAGATGAGGGATTCTCCTTGCCTCTATTGCTTCTCTAATAGTGACTATGAAAGATTCCTAGGGAAGTGCAAAGGAAGTGCAAACAATAAGATATTGTATAATTACAACACATGGGAGGTGCCACTAGCCTGAGGAATGTTTGTGAATGGAGTTCATCCTTTATAAAGTTTAAATTCAGCCTGCATTTTAGATTGCCATTCACTGCCTTATCATTGACTGTTTCAGTGATAGTGTTTTACGAAAAATGAAATCAATTAATCAAAATTAAAATACCTTCAAAAACATTTCTGGACAATGCCACCAATAGCTCAGATATTTTGCAGACCCTAGGAAATAAATCCGATGCTTACCATGTAACTTCAGAAGTGCTAACAGTCAAAATCTGCCATCCAAATGCAGGGCTGTGGCCATAGTTTCGGGATCCAACGCCGTGTTTGCCAGCATAAATGTTTCTGACATATTTTCTCTATGTATTCACAGAAGTTCATAGGTGTCAGGAGCAGCAGCTTCTAGTGAATGTGAACTTAGAAGGGATGACAACTATTGTGTTGTCTTGTGTTGTCACCATGCACTGATTACACCAAGAACAGCAATTTTCACATCTAGAGCTTTTTTATTCAAAGATTTTCACAAGCTTTAATTTGATACCAGCTCTGTGAGGAAGGTTATGCAATAACAGGTCCGGATCGAGCTTTGTCTCCACTGTCGTTCCCACTTTTCCTCTATCTCTTGTGTTTGATTTAAAGCATGGTTTTCCACCACTTACTCTGGATGAGTATTATTTTGTCATGCAGGTATTCATTTTAGGGTAACATCCAGGATATCTGTGCCTGGAAGGCACTGAACTTCTATTCTGAAGGGCTAAACTGGCTTCCCTCAGAGAGAGACCTCACCTTGCACCTCTGTGCTCCTGAACCCCATCAGCCAAGCACAGCTACAGCATCTCCCCTCTGATGTTGCATTACTTAGGCTAAGGCTAAACTTTCATACTGTTTCTATGTCTGCCGGGAACACCGTGTAATACCAGAGCATAGAAAATTAAAATAATGCTACAGGATTAATATCAGTGTAGTTTTTTAAAAAAATGTTTCTCTGTGCAATCTGTGGTAAAATATTAAGCAAGACAGCAGAGCCATTTCTATAACATGAGTGTGATGTTTCCAAACCTACTCTGTTGTTATGCAACAAATAAAATAGGGGCTGATTTATTGTAGCTTGGTGACTGGGACTTGTATTCCACTCATTAGTGCAACTTTGTCCCCCCATAGTGCATTACATGCTCTGACTTCCTAGCTCCCTCCTCTCCATCTTTCCTAATTCAGGACAAGGTGGTTCTCATCCCCGACAGCACCACAGTTTTAAAGGTTTTTAAGTCTGAAAAGGATAATTCTATTACTTATTATCACACAGCTAGTATGTTCTGGGCTAGTTTTGATAGAAATTCTCACCCTCAGAAAACATGCAAGCAGTTGAAAACACAAACCAAGCTTCTGCAAACTCCCATTTGTAATCTATACTGATAGAGTAAAACTATAATTCAATTACTTATGAAGGGCAAAAATACAGGGAGAATGGAGAATGGATTGAGATTGAGTCCTGCCCAGAAGGACTTGGGGGTGCTGGTGGGTGAGAGGCTGGACATGCCCTGGCCATGGCACTCACAGCCCAGAGAGCCAAACGTGTCCTGGGCTGCATCCAGAGCCCTGTGGGCAGCAGGGGAGGGAGGGAATTCTGCCCCTCTGCTCTGCTCTGCTCAGGCCCACCTGGAGCACTGCAACCAGCTCTGGAGCCACCAACATTAGAGCACAGACCTGTGAAAACAAATCCAAAAGAGGCCATGGAAATGCTGAGAGATTGGAACACCTCTGCTGAGGAGGCAGGCTGAGATTGGGATGAACAATCCTGGGATAGTTCAGCCAGGAGAAGACTCTGGGGAGACCTTCTAACACCTTCCAGTACCTAAAGAGAACTTTCAAGAGAGCTGGAGAGAGAATTTGGACAAGAACATGGAGTGATAGAACAAGGGGAAATGTCAGAGGACAGGTTTTGATTAGATATTAGGAAGAAATTCTTTACTGTGAGGGTGGTGGAGTACGGGTACAGGTTGGCCAGAGAAGTTCTGGATGCCTCATCAGAACAGATTTTTTGTGGATGTGGCAACAGAAAGGAATGAAAATTTCTAAGGACCTTGTGCTGTAGTTTCTGAGCAACTTATTTGTATTGTACATTGTTTTGGTGGTTCTGGTGATTAAGCAGGCAAAGCTGTGTCCTGCTCACGTTCATGTAAGGTAGCTCTCTGTCAATAAGTTACATTAAGTTAAATTCTGCAGTGTCAGAAATAAAAATACCTTAATTCGCAGTTTTTCTACAAAACACTGTCCCTTGAGATGCTTCTTTCTTTCTTTCTTTCAAGAATAAGGGAAATAGAGGTATCTCGGATCCACCTACACAGTTATTTGTAGCAAGTGCTGGTTTCTGTGGAGTGACAATTCTGTGGGTATTTAAAAATACTTTTATTCCTTGGGCACGGGTGGTGTTAATACACCTAAGTAAGAAAATGTAAAGAATGAATGGGAATTTGCAAGGTGTTATGGTAGATTGTAAGCTTATGAAGATCACAAGCTAAAAGATAAATATAATCTTATTATTATGAGTCATAATATTCTTTACAACACTGAGCCATACTCTGCTTCTATTACAATTAAATGACAAAAATGATGTAGATCTTCAAGTGCTAAAAGGAAAAATAAAATGAGTGCCAAACTACAATAATCATGGACCTTGCAGTATTTTCTGTATTGGTGGACAATCACAAAATTACAGTAGTTATAAAAAAATATTAAATTGGTTAGAATACCTAT
>VZRF01011892.1:0-13881 GCA_013396875.1 Vireo altiloquus
ATTTCAAACTAGTACACCAGTGCATTTTTGATCAGTGCATGGCAGATGGTGGTGTTGAGTTTCCACCCCTGGTGTAGTGGATTCCAGGTGTACCCTCAGGTTTGGTCAACTGTCCTGCCTGTGTCCACTTCAGCTTCTGATGCCCCCCGGCCTCCTCAGTGGTGGTGCATCATGAGAAGTTGAAAAGTCCTTGACTTAGGGTTAGTGCTGCTCAGCAACAAAACGTCAGTGTGTTAGCAACATTATTGTTGTCCGAAATTCAAAACACAGCACCGTACTGGTTATTAGGAGGAACATTAACTCTATCCCAGCTGAAACCATGATGTGTTGAAACCATGCTGCAACAATGATCATGTTAGCTAAACTGTGTGTTTTCTTCCAAACTACTGACCTTGGCAGCTCTTCTCTTCAACTTTGAGGGAAATGCTTTTATGAGAAGGTATTAGGGTGGAGGGGAAGGAAAAAAAATAAACAGCTTTACTTTATGGACCATTCTTAAAATATCAGAGTGCCATTAGCACATCTAAAAGAGGAATCTGAAAAAAAATGGAGAGAAAAAATCAGACAGGAGGTGTTCAGAGACATGAGATGAGTACCTCAGGAAAATATATATTTTAATCTTTGTAGTGCCTCCAGAAGAAAATCTAGCAGCTGATCATTGATATAGAGCTAATATTTTCCAGGCTGACCATAGTATTGGTACCAATCCTTATTTCTGTGAGTAACTTCATGTGACTAAATAGACAAAAACATTTACTGAAGTGGGCATTTATGCATCATCCTCATTGCCCTCTATGGTTTAATCAAGTTTTCCTATCAGAATAGTACTTTTACAGCCTAACTCAGAAACATAAAGAAGCACAAAGATGTCACCAGTCTGCCTCAGGATTCCTTAGTGAGTTGAAAGGGAACAGTCATCTCAGCAAAACTTTTTCTTCCTTCTATTGATTTTTTTTATTTTAAGAAGCAACAGAAAGCAAAGCAATTTCTCATTCAAAGTATGGTGCCCCTGCCTCAGTTTTCAGATGATATTTTAAGCTGGGCCACTGTTTCTTGTGTTTCAGTACGTCTCAATGAATCTTCATAGCACTAAAACAGAAATGGGAGCTTCATGTCAGGTCTGATGTTACATCAAGTATACAGAAAAATGAAGAACAATTATTTAGTGTCCAGATGACTTCAGATATCAGGAAAATATAGTTTCTTATCTCAGTGTCTTTGCAGCCTGGATCTCTGTCTAATGTGAATGAAAATGAAAGATGGCATGATTAGGCAAGCTTTAATAGAGAAAGCTTTTGTGGTTCACACACAGAAAGCACAGAGGGGGCAGTGGTGATTAGAAAATTGCGGTAGAGTAGAAAAGGAGTTTTTATTGCTACAAGTTGGCTGTACATGTCACCATAATCCTCAAGAATTTATAAATATTCAAAAATTTTAATTAAAGGTATTATTTTAAAATTTCTCCTTATTTTCTCATTTTGTCTTTCTTTCTTCTCTTTCTTTTCTTTCATTCTCTCTCTCTCATTCTCTCTCTCTCTTTCATTCTCTCCCTTTCTCTCTCCCTTTCTGTCTTTCTCTTTTGAAGATAACCAGGGTTTACTTTTATTAGTAAAAGCGTTGTGAACAAAAGCAATGTCAAAAGGTGAGACTAACCTAATTCTTAAGGTCATAGCTGTACTAAAACATCTGGAAGAATTGTAGCAGGTTTTTTAAGCATATTCTGTACAAACCTTCTATAGATATGACATTTAGTATATCTTTTGAAATATTTTCTCACATACGTGTTAAAAGGACAGTCTATTCAAAATTAAAATTGTTAATTTGGTTATCAAAAATCAAGAGAAAAAATATGATAAGAAAATTGCTCACTGCAGTTTATTCTGTAATGTAATTTGAAAAAGGCTATTCTAGTGAATACATGGTCATTCAGCTGACATCTCCATCAACACAAACTGTGACAGACAAAGATGGACTACCTTCATACCACAGAACAATATGGATAATGGAATAACAGGAATATTAACTGCTCAATAAGTTGAATGAAGCGTGACAATGAGACTTTATGAAAGAAACAGTCATCACCTGAATTGCAGAAAACAGGAAGAATGCTGAAAATGACAGATTACAGCAGCAAAATGGGACAGACATCACATGCTGTGGGGCAAAAAATAAATGGATAAAATGCCAAACAAGATCTGTGGATGTCTTTTGTATATATTCTGCTCTTCAGAATGTGAGAACATGTATAAACACTGAGGCCTGATAGAAAATTGCGACTTGTCAACAACTGCTGACAGCTCTGCACAAGAACATAAAAAGCAGCAATATTTTGTCCTTGTTAGTGAGATTATGGGGGATTAGACTAAGAAAAGAAAACACTTCTTGCTGGAAAAATATTGTGTAATTCTTTTTTTTACATGTGGGACATTCTAACCACAGGTCTTTTTAAGAACTTGCTAAGATAAATCCACCCTCACAACTTTAGAAATGTAATACAAACACTGACAAAATAATTCTGCTTCAAGGCAAAACTTGCTTTTTTGACTCAAGGTGAATGTCTGTCAGGGGTCCAATGAATTCAACAGGGTTGCATAAGTCACTAATGACAAAACATAGTGAATCTAAGTCTTGGAAATAAGGGTTAAAATGCAACTTTGTTTTGATGTTTCAATGTTAGGTGATGGGATTGACTGACCTTGGTTTGAAAATGTGTTTTTCTGTCCCAGGGAATACATCCAAGAAGTAGGCATGTGTGCCCAAGAGCAGCCTGGTTGTCATGTACCTCCTCTCACTGGGCAGAGGCCAGGTCCACTGCATAGAGCAAGTGAGCAGAAGAACCCTGATAGCTCCTTGGTTTTCTTTTCCTGGCAGCAGGTGATGTCCACTGGCTTTACTCCACAAGTGTGCTATTCCTCACCTTACAATGAGCCGTGGTTTTCCTGCAGGACTACAGATAAGATTAGGCCTGGCTAATTAAGGCACACATCTATCACACACTCCTTAACTTCTGTGTGCAATTCAAGAAAACCCCACAATTCAGCCCAAAGATTTTGCATAAGTATACATGCAGAAGTTACCTTTGTATAGACTTGAAACAGAAAGTGTGACGTCAATATTACACAAAATCATATTCAATGTGAGCGAGTTGCTACCCTAAACAACTGCAGAATGCAAGACAGGCTCTACTGCCACCTTTCACTGGAGAACCAGGACCAGTCCCACTTGAGCAACTTGAAGTGCTCACTGCCTCTTAGCTGGGGCAGTGGGCAGTGATGTACCCCACACAGTGTAAAGTCTCAAGAAGAGAAATATTAAATCCTCAGGTCCTTCTTTAAAATCTTTGTAAGTCTTGTTTGAGATCACAAGTGAACATGAATTAGACCTTTAGTAGAAAATGACAGACTGGAATGATATAATCAAAATATCTAAATAAAACAAGCACATCTTTAATTATTTCATGGTCTGCAGTGCTCTGAATGGCTAAATTTTATCATGAATAGTAGTTTGGATTGTGTTGTCAGAATAGACAATTAGGTTTCCTGTGCTATCACTCACTGGCAAGACACTAAATTCTTTTTGGAAATAAGTAACACAAGACAAAAGAGGAAGACAAATGCCTGTTAAACTAAAAGATAACCTAACATGTCATACCTAATCCTCATTTCTTCACAGTAATTCATAAGACCCTAATTTCTCTCTACACCCTCACACAGGCAACAGCTGACCTAGAAATATTTTGATCAGGAATTTGGTCGAGTTTGTTTAAGAATGGATTGGCTTTAACTCTGTCTTTTCTTTGCCTTATCCAAACTGCTGAGAGTTCTCTTCTGCCAGGACCAAGAAGTCCCCTGCTCTACTTAACCTGCCACTCCAATGGTCCTTAACCACAATCTTAACCTCTGTGGACACAAATCCTCAGGCAAGAATGGCTACACTTATCTCAGCTGCCACTCAGTCCTGCAGATAAAAGGAAATCCTTAATCACCATATATTTTAACTGTAAAGATCTTTATCTGCCTACCGTTGGGCTTCTGGCTCTGCTAAGAAGTGTTTCAACCTTGATAATTGAACATTCAGCAACTAATCCAAACTTAGGCTTTACCAGGATTCTCAAGCTAATTTATTTTGCTTCCAAGATTCACCTAGCAACTATGTTCTCAGCACACATAAGAGAGAGCTCTACTCAAAAGATGGTCCCATTTCTCTCCTATTCACTATCTGGATGGCTACAGACCTCACCTATGGCAGGCAGGATTCCATTAATTTGTAACCCTCTTAAGGAAGCTTACCTAGCTGCTAGGCAGTAAGGTACTCACTCTGGAATGAGTACTTTACATTTCTTCCTGGAATTGTTGCCGAATTTGAATAGAAAAATTACAGAAAAGGTCAAGAAAGTTGAAATGTGAGTGTGATACTGAAAGCTTTATAACATAAAGGAGCTGTTACTTGGAGTGTTTTTCACTGAAAACTGGTTCTTGCTAAATAGACAGTAGAACAGAAACTAGAACTCACCATTATTGACTGTAATGGTTTGAAAAGGAAGCATGGTTCCTTTGCCATTGCTTAATATTTTTGACAGAGAATTAGTTGTCATACTTCAGGAACATGCTTGTGGTTGTGAACATCGAACAAAGGGAACAGGTCCCTTGCATGCCAGCTGAGTTATGAAAGTGCCAACTAAGTGCTCTCTAAGACTCACCCCTCTTTTCAGACTTGCTCCCATAGGTAAACAGTGTCTTCCCTGTTGGAAGTCTGCCTTTGCAGACCCCATTCCTGAGCATCTGAGGCTATATCAGTACCTTTTAGACACATGCACCCATGTTATCAGTAGCTCTTCCAGCAGAGCACTGTTGAGGAATATCTTGCAAAGACACCACAAGGGCTATGTACACACAGGATCAGATAACTTTGGCACAGCACCACACAAATCCTGTGGTACAACTTACAGACCCCAGGCAGCAAGGCTGTGTCGCTTAGCAGGTCAGGAAACTGCAGCACTGTGTTTCATTGAGCCCAGGTAGACATACCCTAACTTGCTTATTATGTTTCATAATAAACCAAAGAACACACTTGTACTCTGTAAATTCCATTAAGTGCTTGGCAGGAAGGTGCTGCTGTTGACATGCAGCAGCAGATGAAACTGAGATGTCTGGAAGGATTATGACCCTCCCCTGAGCATGCATCATACCTCATTCCTTACTGGGGCAATGGAGTGGACATACTTTTACATGCAATGCCACTATCCTTTGTTTTTACATGGACACTGTAACCGTGCTATTTAATGGGAACTGAAACTCTAAATTTGCCAAGTTTTTAACTGTGCTTGTTTGCTCACTTAAATGTCCACATCTAGTAGGGGGGCATTAGCCTCTGGGACAGGTAGTGATCATGTCAGATGTAATTATGTTAGCTGTCTCCTGTAGCTGGCTGACACATGAAACTGTTTCCCTTTATCAGTGCCTACTTTGTCCTGGTGGGTCCAGTCCTTAGATATAGCCTGAGCTAATGAATGACTTTTCAAAGCTTAGCTCAGATACCAAGAGTGGGGGGGAGGGCTGAAAAGCAGAATAGATTAAAACCTCAAAGGTTTGATAACCCATAGGGTTTATCTGGAAAGAACTTCGACATTTATTTTTTTAATTACTATGTTGTTGGTGTGCTTACAGATGATAAGGCAGTAAACACTGCCAAGAATCTTACACAATTCCAATGGAATTCAGGCTGCAACTGGTAAAGCAAATCATCCGTAATCACACTGAACATTTCAGTGCTGTCTGTACTGATGGCATTTTCCACATACAAGGCAGTGGATAAAGTCAGAATATGATTATTTGAAGTAAGATGACCATTTCACATTATATCTTCTGTGAAGGAAGGTTTAATCAGCTCCTCTGTGCCTAGACTAACACATGTAAATGCAAACAAGAAGTTATATATGCAGAACACATCTCAGCTGTGCAACCACTTGTTGTGGGAGGAGGGCAGCACAAATTTCAGTAGCTCTCTTTTAACAGCTGTAGTGAAAATTACATATTAAGTTTGGAAAATTTGCCTTTGAAAGCATCCTAGACTGAGAACTACTCTGTGAACTAATTCTAAAGCAATTATACAAGACAGTTAATAATTTTTCTTTGTATGTCCTGTTTCATGGGCTTTGCTTTCTGCTTTATTAATTAAAAGCGCTTCAAATTTCTTTGGGGAGAAAATAAATTACATTTTCAACAATGAAAGTTCACATAACAATTTTCAGAAAACTGTTACTAAACATTTACATCAGACTGTTACTAAACATTTACGTCCCTACTCTCAATAGTACATAAACTGCACTCTCAGTAGTACATAAACATCTGCAATAAAGTCTACCCTATAGCATACAGTACTATAACAGACTGGCGAACAACTTACTCAGCTAGGATACTTTGAAATGCATTTTATATCATTTGTACTCTCATTAAACCTGAACAGAATGTCCTAATACATAGGTATAGTATGGAAACAGCTCAGTAGCCTTGGCTCTGAGCTCATAAAATGCAGTCTTGTAAAAAGAACTCTTCTGACATGTTCTGACATGATGTTAACACAATTAGAAGCATCACAATATATGGAGATAGGAAAGTGGCAAGTTGAAAAAATTTTATTTTTTTTTTTCCCCTGGAGGAATCAGACTGGTTTTTCTCTTCCTGGCTTTGCTAAAATTGTCTTTGGAAACTGCCATGAGACAAAACCTTCTTTGATTTATCCACAAAGGAAATAAGCATCCAGAAAAGCCTTCCTAGCCAAAAGAATAGGTCATTCTATTATTTGTTTCAAGCATATCCAACTGCGGATCTTGGAGATGCTTAAGAATTACAAAGTAGAGAATAAACGCGTTTAGTGCTTTCTCCTGCCCTGTCCACAAACACTGCCTCTGTGTTGTGGCAAGCCCTTCTTACTTTTACAAGTGCCTTGTATGGCTGTGTGAAGCTAAAGTGCAGCCCTGGCACAGATCTGCCAGTTCCTATTACGGTCGTTTTCCTCTCTGACAAAGGAAGATCTGTGGCACGCGCCCCTGTGGCAGCCCTGTGATGCTCAGATGTCCCACTGGCAGAAAGCAGCTGCATCATTACTGAGCATTTGGTCTGAGGAGTCTGCTCAGTTTTCTGCATGAATAAAATCAAACATGGTGTATTAAAGTCCCTTAGTTGCTATTTCTTTCACATTGGAGGCTAAATATTGAAGTGCTGACAAACACTTGTTCCCTTTCCTCAAAAGGACCAGATTTAAGGGCCAAGCTATCTTTATTCTCATCTATGTAAAAGTTTCTGTCAGCAGTGAAGATAAGATGTGACATAGTGAAAATTATGATGATGAGTCTCTACTTCAGCATGGTAAGAAGACTGTGCTGGATGCTGTTATGTAGTAGTATTCTTACAGACATTATTTTACGATGTTCCTCAACTTTTTAGTGGTATTTGCACCATGCTGCTACTGCACAGAAACTAAGAGAGATTTTTATGAACATGGTGCAGTGATAAACAGGGACAATGACAATTTGTACTGGAAAATGCTGTTTGAAACACCACTCTACTACCATATTATTATATAAGTGTCTGCAGACATCCCTCTCCCCATCTTTCGCACAGGTCTTTATTCTCTTCCTCCTGACTCATACCCTCCTGCAAAACCACAGTTCTGGTATAAATATTCTACAGTCAAAACCCTTGAAATCCCAGACCACTGCACAATAAACTGATTTACAACAATCCTCTATAATAATATAATCCTCATCTGCTTTATGAAATTTTTAGATTTAGTTTGGTTTCTCTCATGTTTCATGAACTATCAAGCTGAGGAGGTATTCAAACTGTTAAATTTACTCAGATTAAATTTAGTAAATAAATTTTGTCAAAATATTAAAAAAATCAAAAATATTTTTTATGCTTTCTTTTGCATTCAGAACAAACAAAAAAATGCAGAGTTTTAAAGCCCCAAAATTCACTGAATTAAAGTTGTCCATTTGATTACAATAACTGGATCAAAATACTCCTCATTTTCACTTTTCTCTTAATTATGAATGCAAGTCTAGTGAGTAATAGTCAACCTCTAAAAGAAACAGAAATAGTTGTACTCAGTACCTGACCATACAAGATCAAATAGAGTATATCTCTATGTTAACGCCTAGTTTCACTTCTTTAAATTTTGCATGCTATAAATTAATAGAAAGTGGTTTTTATTTTCTCATGGTTTTGTGGTCAATTTGACTTCCCTAGAGAGGTTGAACAAAATGATTTTGGAATTACCAACTTAAAATTTGCAAAGGTTTTAACAATTTTCTTTTAAATGTGCATGATCATAAAACCTTTGCAAAACGATATACAGAATTTACAGAGTACCTTTCTGTAGATTTAGAATTTACCTGCTTAGTGGTTATGCAATGGAATGACTCTTCATGACTTGCAAATGCCAGGAGGTTTCCACTTCCGAGGCACAGTCACACTTTTCAGCAATCAGACACAATAATAAATAGCATATTTTCATCACTCTGTCAATGCATTCCACAAGGGAAGTGAAGCTTGATATTCCTATTTTGAACAGAAAGAAATTGAAAAAATCCAGACAGGGAAACAGAATTGCCCAGGTCATCATGCTGGAGTGTGGACCCCAGGGAAGCAGTCTGTATCTGAACACTTCATGGCACACGGGTGCCCCAGAACTCCGGGTTCCTCATTATGTTCGTCCCACACTGAGGGATCTCAGTAATGTGTAATGCTCACATGATGCTTGGAGCATTGCAAGAACTTCCTTGGATTAACCTGCATGACAGCAATACACTTGGGTTCATAGAGTGCAGCACCCCTGCAGCCACAGTTTATTTTTAGACAGCGCAGAAAGGGTATGTGTAAGCTAATAATTTTCAAAAAGCAGTTTTTGATTATTGTTCCTTTTTAAATAGGTCATGTTCAGGATGCCTTCAAAGAAAATTTATTAGACCCAAAGGCAAAGTACCTCATTAATTCAATGCAGACATGTCTCTGGCAAACTGTCACACCCAGATTAGAGTTCCCAACAAGGGTGATCTATTCTGCCCATCTTTATGCTCAGTGTATGCACATGTCACCTGATGCAGACTTCACTGCTCAGCACTATAAATCAAAGAAGACAGGGGGTGTTCTAGGACAGGAAGGGTTGTTTTGAGTGAACACCTCTTCCTGACTGAAGGGAGGTGAGCAATCAGAACTTTGTCTAGAAGAACAATTTTGCTCATTCAAATAAATGTCCCCTCCAGGCTATTGTAACTTCTGCCAGGAACTGATTCATCCATGGATAGGCTTTTGAATTCGGGTAATGAAATTGCAATGAAAAGAAAGAAGCCTCAGTGTTTTCACAAAAAGAGAGGGCTTTTTTCCAGGTTTGTCCTTCTCTCATTCTTTTTTTGCAAGAGAGCATTAAGCTATGGAACAGCTATCAAACTTCTTAAAAGCATTGGACAGATGTCTCCAGACAGGACTTTTTTTTCTTCTTTCAATCGTAAGCATATTTTTCAAATTAAATGCATTCCTGAAATAGGCACAGTGTTGCAAGTAAAAGCTAAAAAAAAGGAGAAATCCTGCTCCAAAATTTGATAGTACTGAAAGCAATTTTGAAAATTTGAATAATTTATTTAGGTCTAACCATGCACCTGCAAAATTAAAATCTGTAAATCTTACTAAACTTTTTTCTGGAGCCTGGCCATCATTGACTTCTATGAAGAAAGCATGTACACAAAGATATCCTTTGTCCAAAATAAGTAAGTACACATGACCAAATAAAGTTATTCCTTTCATATCTAGAAGCAAATCAAATTACTGATAAGTATTTTTTAAATTTTTTGTTCTGTCTAAAAAAATCTTGTGTTAATCCTGATGGAAAAGTCTTGTTATCCTCAATGCCCAGGAAACAGGAACAACATAATAAAACCTGTAAAGAGAATGCAATATACAGGCATTTCGTCATCATGAGGGCAGTGATTCATTTAAAACACAAATTAATTTTTGACTCATGGAAAACCAATATGCTTTGCTTTTAATGCTGTAAACTACATTACTCAAAACAACAATCATATTTTACATTTTTATGGAGCTTCTCACCTGACTTTTACAACTGTGGCACGTGGAGCCAGTTGGTTGTGCTATGTGCATATCGAGATGGTAAGGTCTATGAGAGAAGAACTTATCATTTCTAATAACTATTGTGGTGGCATTTCTCTCCCATTATAAGAACATTTTAAGTCACATGAAGCAGTCAAACACTTCAAAATGATCGTTGAAAATTGGTCATTGTTATATTTGCATTACTTGTAAGAGAAATCAAATCCAGAGAATTAACTTTCTAAAGCTTTCAGTCATTTGATTCTGCCTAAAGAGACTCAGTTAAGAGCACATTTGCATAAGGATGTGTCCAGGCACACTCAGCACACACACATGCCAAAAGATGTTCTTGATTCCCCTGGTCAAATATGTGGAAGTAACTGCTCCATTTGTATCTCACTTTCTCAGCCAAGTGGAAATATCACAATCCATCTTGGGCAAGTCTCAGCTGGTGCACGAGCAAATACCAGGTAGCAGTGTGAAGACAAACTGCCAGTTACAGCCTTTCCTAAACACCTTTTAGACCTCCCTCACATTTCAAAAGCAGCAATGGCTGAGCGGCAAGGAGCTGGTGGAACAATCTGATGTCCTCTCCATGGACTTTATCAGTTTTCTATGCAATGCTTCAACTGTTCAGTAGATTGTCTGTCCAAGTCCAGTAGATTTCAGAAACCTAGCAAAGAAACTGCAGGCAATATAATAAAGCTTGCAAAACAGGAAAGTTACTTAGGTCATCTATGCACTGGGCAGCTGTAATGACTCACAATCTTCATTGCTTTGTTTACCAGGAAAGTGGATACCTCGGGGAGCTTAAGCCTGGCACACACAGCTTCTGGAAGTAATGAGCCACTGTAGAAGAAGGCTGTTGCTTCTGAAAAAAAACCTCTTATGTATACAAACATGCAATTTCAGTGTCCCAGTGTCTAGGACGCTCTGACACTTAAAAAAGAGAGACAGAGAACCTTCTTCATTCATTCTCCAAGCTCTAGGAGAGCAAATTGCAACAGAAGTTTCTCTGTAAAGTGACTAATAGAAATAGCGTCTGGCATTACATCGGCATAAAGTATACGATTTATTAGTTAAGTACTGTCATCACTGATCTGTAATATTTAGGTCACACAGAGAGTTCTATCTCTCAGAATATTGGTGCTACCTTTCTCTTATTCATCTTTTATAGCTAGGGTTAAGCTCCAAAACACCTGAAATCTTAAAATTAGAAGATATTAAAATTGTAGAGTCTATAACATAAGTTGTTCAGAATAATTTCTTCCTCAGGGAACATTTCTTGAACAATATTTACTATATTTGTACAGTTTCTAATTTACAGAATGCCTATTTAGTTCTTGACAGAACAAGTTATAACCTTGGATTTAAATTCTCAAAAGGAAAATTGTTTGGTGGAACCTTCCTGCTCTCGTACTTTATTCCACCAGAAAAATAATCTTAACAAAACTTGAAAAGCATCTTCATTCTTGACTTCTCTTTTACAGTTGCTTTTTTCTTCCTATATTTAAAGAACAGAAAGCAAGGGAATATAATTCATTATAATACTGTGATATTTCAAAATACAGTTTTAATGCTTTACCTCATATATACTATTACTCTTTTCATAAAAGTGGTTTTTTTTTTCCCTAAGAGATGTAATTGTCAAAAATTACTTTTCTATATATTTTCAAATGCTAATCAGAGAGGAGAATATTTAAACTACATTTTCTGTCATGGAAGGGAACTAATTTAATGGTATTTAAAACTCTGATAATGAACTGTCATTTTCATGTATATTTGTGGCAACTATACATATGTGAAGCTAATATTTGAAAAGCATACATTATAATACTATGAAGTGTCTACTTTCCAACTAAAAAAATGAGAATTATATATTCCTCTTGCAGAGAAGGAAAAAAGCTTTTGGTAACAGCTCCAGCATATTTCATATTAAACATTAACTCTTACTTACCTGTATATGGCTTAAAACTTCTGAGTAAGCTAGAGATTTATTTAGTTCAAAATATAAAATACCTTTCAACATCTCAGGCAAGAACCGATTCCTCTGGGCTTATCCTTTTTGAAGACTGACTTTGTCTCCTGACACTTCAGGTAGAATCATGGCCCTAATAACATTGTTCACAAAACTCTCTATGGATTTCAATGAATCTAAGTGTAATAATTGCCAATCTGTTAATTGCCCCTTAGGAAAAAAAAACCAAAAACCACAACTATTCTATGTTACTGCCATGACTATGGATCTCAACCCATCAGTGATCTCGTCTTTGACAGGAATCATGTCCCAGTCATGGCAGCCTTCCTGAGTGCTGTGAAATTATGCAGCTGCATACTGGTGACTTCCCAGTCTTAGCCAAAGCAGCTGTGAAGGACTGCAAGATTAATCACCCCAAGTGAAAATGAAGGTGAGACACCTTGTTTAGGACCACAAAAGAAAGACTCATGGAATGAAGATAAAAAGTGGACTAACCAACATTGCCTGAGCCAAAAGAATAGAAGTAAGGGCTATGAATTCACCACACTGTTTGTTGGAGCCTTTAATCTTTTTTTCTCAGGAAGTAAGCAAGGGGAATAGATCCTACTACTATTTGCAGTCAGAGGTGTGACTTTTTGTACCTAACACTTTGAGAGTAGTGTTTTCAGGTAAAGAAAGGAATACATTTCTGGCCAGATAAGACTGCTGTAATTGTACGAGCCTGTATCAGTCCAGGTAATTTTATAAACTGTTTTACATGGGAATATTTATCTTTTTTGGTCAAAAAATAATAGCACTATAAAAAAAAGGGACACTTCCTCCTTTCTCCTTTGGCAGCTGAATGACACCTGGTAGCAATCTGTAGAGAGATGAAATATTTTACATGTACCTTTTCCTGCCTCTGAGGAGCTAGGGAACAGTGTTGCATTTTCCTTAGCACGGCTGTGGGGAGATAAAAGATGTTTGCGAATTTAGGACATTATGTGCCAATTATTCAGAGACTATAAAAATGCAAATGTTTATCTGAGTGTATTTTGAAAGTCACAGGTTATGGATGCTACAGAAATTAGGTGTCCATCCACTAGATAAGTGGTGGAAACAGACTGATTGCAGCAGAATGACATTTTTAAATACGCTCACATTTTACATTTTTAACATGGACTACTGACAGCTCTGCAATGTTTGGTGAAAGAGAGTGCCTCTTCCAAACGTATCCAAACATATCCAGGCCAAAAAACATGACCTACACATACTCCTAGAAAGCTTAACAAGTACAGCATCTTACTGAATGGCTCAAGTGTGTCTTTCCAGGGCAGTGATGGAAACAACAGTAACAGGCCTACAGACAGGAACGAGGGTGAGTGAAGAGGGACTCAAAAAGACCAAGGGACACTACAGCCCACCTCAGGCTGTGAACAGGAAGAGTGCAATACTCATGATGGAGATCCTGTGATGTGATGACTTGACAATTAGCTAAGCAGTTATTTCCCCACCCACCGTTCCACTACCCACACTAATCCACACTGCAATTACATCCACTCCTGACCGTATTCCCCAATGCCCTGTATGAGGAATGAAAAATGCCATAGCATTAGAAAATATATACACCTACTTCTATTAGAGGTTTCTAAAAGGTTTCCTTTCCCTTCTTATAAGCAGCTGGTTACCATCTACAGAGAAGCACTATTATTTCTAGTTATACATTCTCTTTCTCTCATATCCCATAGAGATAAAATGAAAATGGAAGGAAATCCATCATCTTAGGAAGGAAAAGGGTTTTTTTTGTTTTGTTTTGTT
>VZRF01011892.1:14642-54523 GCA_013396875.1 Vireo altiloquus
TTTTGGTTTTGGTTTTGGTTTTGGTTTTGGTTTTGGTTTGGTTTTTGTTTTGTTTTTTTTTCTCTTTCCAGTAATCAGACAGACACTGCTACAGTGTTTTTAAAGTAATTTGTCTCTAGATGCTTATTTGAAAACTGTGTCATTGTTGCCCTAGACAAAATATCCTGGGATGCTGGCTTCCATATATTTACTTTATGAAGTTAACACTTCATAGATCCTCTCTTTCACACTCGTGTCTTAACACAAGGCATGTACAGCACTCACAATAAAATTACTGTCACGAAGAACTTTTCAGACTTTTGGCAGAAAGCTCAACAACAGGGATATAGAACTTAGGAGGGTAGTTTTACACTCTGCAGAAACGAAATTCAGAAAGCTGCTCAGCAGAAAAGGACTGGGAGTTGTTGGTCAATGGCAGCTGAACATGAGCCAGGCTGTGCCCAGGTGGCCAAGAAGGCCAATGGCATCCTGGCCTGGATCAGCAATGGTGTGGCCAGCAGGAGCAGGGCAGGGATTGTCCTCCTGTACTGGGCACTGGTGAGGCCACACCTCGAGTGCTGTGTCCAGTTGTGGGCCCCTCACTGCAAGAAAGACATTGAGGTGCTGGAGTGAGTCCAGAGAAGGGAACGGAGCTGGGGAAGGGTCTGGAGCACAAGTCCTGTGAGGAGCAGCTGAGGGAGCTGGGGGTGTTTAGCCTGGAGAAAATGAGGGACTTATTAATTTTCTACAACTGCCTGAAAGGAGGCTGTAGTCAGGTGGAGGTCAGTCTCTTCTCCCAGGCAACAAGCAACAGAACAAGAGGACATGGCATCAAGCTGTGCCAAGGGAATATTTAGTTTGAACATTAGGAAGAAATCCTTCATAAAAGGGGTGCTTAATATTGGAATGGTCTGCTCATGGAGGACCATGGTCTGTCCCTGGAAGTGTTTCAGTAAAGGCTGGATGTGTCATTTAGTGCCATGGTCTATTTGATGTCGTGATGTTCTATCACAGGTTAGGCTTGATCTTAAGAGGTCTTTTTCAACCTAACTGATTCTGTGAAATTCTCCTAAAAGTTGCCTGAAAATCAGCTTATATTCTTCCGTGTAAGAACAAAAGACAGTGCCAGTTTCAGATGGGTTTTGGTGCAAATTGCAGAACCATTTAGGTTGCAAAAATCCTGTGAGATTATTGAGTCTAACCTTTGACTGATCACCACCAGGTAGATTAGACCACAGCACGAAGTGCCACACCCAGTTGCTTCATGAGCACCTCCAGGGATGGTGACTCCACTTTTGTGAGCAATCCATTCCAAAGTTTAACGACACTTTCCATGAAGAAATTCTTCCTAAAGGTCCAGCTCGAACCATCTGGAACACCTTGAGGCTTTGTGCTCTTGTCCCGTCCTTTTCAGTCCAAAAATCACAGACAAAACCCGGAGGTGGCTTTTCAAAACTCAGCTGACAGGCCAAAGTAAAAATGTTTGTAAACAAACCCTGTCCATTTTTATGTATAGCAGCTAAGCATCTTGAACCCTCTTCCTAAGCTGTACTAACAAAGATGGATACTGACGCAACTTCAGCAGATTGGGCTGAGAGATAAGAGTGCTCTTGGCGCAGCTGACCTTTTCAGGGAGCCAGTCAGCTGGAAAATGAGGAGTTGTGTAGCCCATTCACATCTGCAGGGTTAATGTGATTTTCATACACCAGCCTGTATTAGAGAAAGATGCAAAACAATGATGTGTCTTAGCAACTGGAATTTGAGCCTGACTACATATAAATTTATCCTGAGTTTTACAGCAATCTCTCTTGGTTTTGTAGTGGGAAGTGTCACAAAAGGGAATAAATTTGGGCTGGATTTTTTGATCAGTTTTTTGAAGGATTTTTATTGGGTATTTTTGTCAGATAGCACCAACCTTTTAAAATACATGTATATATCAAACATGCATGTATATATATACACACATGTACACATATATATATGTATATATTTTAGCTTTTGCACAATATTTAAAAGATAAAAACAATACTAAAATGCTTAGCTGTACCTTTTTTAATTGACACAGTCTTCCTGTTCCTATGACTAGCTTCCTCTAAGGAAAATGTGACGTGTTGGATGATTTCCCATTTTCTGTTCAGACAGGAAGTATACAGGCCAACCAGCATTTGAATTTTCTGATAATCTTTAGTGACTAAAGAACACCTGCAGCCAAACTGTTAGCTTGTTCTGGTACTCAAGGTCTCTATCAAAACACATTGTTCAACAAAGGAAAAAATTGACATTACACCACCTGGGAATACAGTAATTCCTAATTTTTATGTAGCAGTACAAAAGGGTCACACAGAGCAAAAGGGAATCATAGGAACATAGAATCACAGAATGGTTTGGGTTAGAAGGGAATTCTAAAGGTCGTCTAGTTCAAACCCCCTGAAATGAGCAGGGACATCTTCAACTAGATCAGGTTGCTCAGAGATGCAAGCAGTCAGAACTTGAATTTTTCCAGGCACACGGCACAGAGTAACAAAAGAAAGTCTGTTTGTTCTTCCTAATCAAGGAAGACAAAAAGTCTTAAATAAATTAAAGGACATTATGTGGTGCTTTCATTACAGTCACAGCAACAGTAATCCTACTGCTGCACTCTGCAAGAGGAAAGGAGGAGAGAACAAATTTTCCCTCCCACTTTTTATTTCATCACCGGGTTGTGTAGAGTTGCACATGTTAAAACAACATACCTCATTAGCTTTCTGATTCAATGAGATGCCTTTGATATAAAATTGCAAACAAACACAGGCAACAAAACCAGGGACCTAGGAATTCCCAGAACACCTCCACAAATTATTCCCCACCAAAGAGGGTGAAATATTCTCTGTTCAACACTCTGGCAGATGTAGGATCATGGAGATACCAGTAATATAATAAGAACACATGTTGATATTACATATTTCAAAGCAGTTGACTTCATTCCAAAGCAGGAATGTGCCTGGACCGCACATCCACTTTACTTCAACTGAATTTTGTACTTGTTGAGGTCATGCTTATTTCTCATGCCTGGTCAATATTGTAACATCCAACATTAGCCACTGGTGGGTTTTCTGTCATACTTTACAATCTACAGAAAGAAAACTTCCTGGAGTTTTTGTTCTTGGCCTTCACCTCTCATGCTATGAATTCATTACATCACTGGTTTTTTTATGTCAGTCTGAATCATATTATACAGTAGGGCAACACATTATTGTAGAATATCAGCACCTGTATGAAAACTCTCAGAAAATCAAGATTAGGATCAGGATTACACTAAAACTAGAAGAAGTAAAAGGTAATCAGCAACTCCAAATACTCCAAAATGTTTTTTAAACTTCTAAAAGTTTAGAGTACATTCTAATCATAGGGGATTTCAGTTAAGATTTAATTTAATTTATTTAAGTTTAATTTAAGTTAATTGCTTGTTGTTTACTACAATTTAATTTTTTTTCCTTTCTTATCATATTATTATGCTGATATGTTGTACAAACATAATTCTTCTACTATTCTTCTACATCTGTATTAAACTAAACATTGCTTATTTTTAGGCTCTATGCTGAAGACATTTTGCTACTCTCTATTATGGGAAGGAAGTAATGGATAAGTCCCATTAGAGAGGTGAAAGCCTTTCATCAGAAGGAATGCAGGCTTGTCTGTTCAGAAAGATACGTGAGAGGAAAACAGGACTTCACAAGGACTGGTGACATTTTCATTATTAAACAACAAGAGAAAGAGTGGGAAAAAATGTCAGGGTGATATAATTTGCATGGGTTTCTGCTGACCAGTCAGCTGGTGTGCAGAGGATGATCTAGAGGAAGATCTGACTGTGGAAAGAGGGAAACTGTAATTTGGCCCAAGGCCTTGCCTTTCAGAGGAAGGTTTCACAATAAATTTGAAGAATTTCATAAAACTGACATGTCTGAAAATAACTGAGCAAATTTTTTCTCGGTTTGTTCTTATTCCTCCCTCTCTGCCTCATTGCCTGACTCTTAGCCACTCTGTAATCTCTTAGTGCCTCAAGTTACCTGCTCTGAAATGCCTTTTCTGAATAGGTAACTATTTTCAGAACAACTTTTTATTGAAAGTACCAGGACTCTTTCTAGAGACATACCAAACCCAACCCAAAATAACCATCCAAACAAAAAATCCAAACAAAGAAACCCAATGAATTGCAAAGTTGTTACACCATACACAAAGAAATGTAAATTATCAGATCTCTCTGATTCCCATCACAAGCCTTGTCTCTGCCTCTCCAGCGGCTATAAAGGCAGCCTTGATAGCCAGTTTAATGCAAATACCTAATGCAGAGGACAATGAGTCTCATTTTTCAGGAACTGAAATTAAGACTTATTGCTTAAAGACTGCATTCCTATGTAATATTTGTGTGTCAGTGGTTCTTCCATACATGTACCCTTATTGTACCAATAACCATGTATTTGTAGGTAAAGTATCCTCTTTAATTTTGAATCCTTACAGTTGATCCCTTAGGTTTTAACTTTTATATTTTTCAAATCCTGTACTGCGAGTGTACCTCTGAGGTTTCCTGTAGCTTGTTGAGTGCTGTTCTGTTATGCTAAGGTAGACATAACAAAGCCTCTCTAGCTTGCTCTCCAACAACACCCAGAACAAGAACTGTAAATCATCATCTTGGGGAGAGGGGGGCAAGCTTGGGAAATTCCATCATTGGCTGGGTTCTGCATGCTGAATTTATGCTGATATTAAAGTGTGAAGAACTCATGACCTGTCATCCATTTTGGGATCCACTGAGGCAGGACCCTCTGGAGCCCAAAAGTGTACATCTGAAGGCCTTTCAAATAAATACCACCTTTTTCCTCTATTCCTATCTAGTCTCTGTTTCTAGGTAGCCATTTAAGGCATCACAGTAATGAAGGATTAAAAAAAAAAAATTAAAAAAAATCTCACTCTGATATCTTTGTTTCAGTCCTGACTTGAGCAGAATTTAGTTTGTTTTTACTCATTGTTGTGATCTCATTTGATTTAGGCCCCAGCTTGTCACAACTGTGTTCTGTCTCAGAAGTATCTCTGCTGGCCTATGCAACTGTGTTGCACTTCATGCCACTTCCTTCCACAAGTCCAGGGTACTGCAAGGGTATAGCACACATTTTCCAATCCCCCGTGGCAAGTATTGAACACACTCTTCTGGACACATAATTAAAAAAGATGCAATATATGGTTCAAAATGTGGGCTTGATCCTGAACTCTTCACTTGAGTGATGCTACCAATGAAGTCAGTAGAAATTTTGCTTAAATAAAAATGTAGATCCAGGTTTCTAGAATGCAAATTTATATTTAGAAGCACCAGGATTATATAAACGTAAATATATGTAAAAATATATATAGATGCATGCATGGATTTTGTTGAGTAGACAGAGGTTGTCAGAGCTAGAAGTTAGAATTATTCATGTAGCTCCCACTGATTCAGTGCAAAGCCCCTCCCCCATCACCTACATCTTTTTCTGACTTGGAGGAGCTGTGGCAAAGGGAGCATTTCACTGGTGTCAGCTGCTGTTTTACATTTTCCTTTAGCAGGCAGGTTAAAGCAACAGCAAAAGAAGCAAAGCCTCAAGGGAGGATTGAGAAGTGGGGAGTACAGGCAAATAGACAGAAAGTGGCATCCTGACAGTATCTCACAAGGGAAGAAAAAGCAAGTCTGCCAGCTGTTCCACAGAAATCTGTAGTGTATACACTTTTATACACTTAGTTAATTCAAATGATACTCCACTTCCACTGAATATAATGTTTATATTTTTATTTTAATATGTTCACTCTATAGTCATACCCATCATCTTTTGTATAGACAGATGTAGTTATTTACCCATTTCACTGAACTGCAAGACTATTTACTCTGTAAAAAGTAACTTCCCCAAATTTTGTTAAGCTTCAGAAGATTGATATTTAAATCCATAATTTAATCCAGTTTGGTAACTGCATTTTGTTTGGTCTACAATAATATGCAAAGCTGTAGAGACCACACTGTTAAAAAGTGTCACCTATTCACTCAAACTTTTCTACAATACATATAGGACCAGGCATGATTTGTTCAAATTTTAGTGACTTTGCAGTCCTGTTGACTCTGACAGAGGTTATTTCAAAATTTTCAGAAGGGCAAATGACATTCAAGTCACGCTTTTTTGAGTGAAGAGTAAGAGCTTTGCACCATTGCACTTAAGTTGGATTTCGAACCCTGACGGCTTATTTTGTACTGGTGATGGCATATTACACTGTGTGTGGTACAGAGCTGTCTAAATGTGTACTGTGCATCTACAAGTTTGAACTGTCCCAACTTGAGTAAGTAAACCAAGAGAGGAACAGTATTGCAACTGCAGCCTGTACTTGCCTAATTTCAGATCCTACACTCTGATGTGTGACTGTTTTTAGAGCATTTATTTTAAAATATTCCTGAAGTCAAAAATCATTCCAGTGTTGGAGTTTTTTTGCCTTTAGACTGCTTCCCGTAGAAGGTTAAGCCTTTTTCGCCTATTTCCTACCCTCTCCCACAAAAATAGAAAGGAAATGATTATTTCAAAATGGTTACTCAGCATGAAAAATTCTTCAAAGGAAGTGTGAAATTAATCAGAGTAAATTGTGCACACCACTTACATTTGAGAAATAAAGAACAATTGAAATAGATTCCAAGTAAATGCATTACTTGTTGCACTGTCTTGTGATGTCTGTCCACTCTTTGCTGATAAATAAGGCTTACATACCCCCATGTGCAATTATGATATAATTTATTTGTGCTATTCACATTTGTATCAGTGATTTATTGCTAATATTACCTCTTCAAAAGAGGTAGTTGCCATTCTCTTGACATTCTTAATGGTTTTACTTACTATTTTTCCTAAAATGAATTAATTGCTAGAGCAAAGGCAGAACACATAATGTGTTTCAGAACTGTCACTTGGTTCATATTTATGGTAATAAGGATTTGTTAGTTCTAGTGCTTTGCATTAAATCTAATAGTATTCCTTATCCGTTGGACAGGCTTTCTCTTAGTTTATCAATCCTGCAATATTTTGCTTCAGTAAACACCAGTGCAGAGAACCCGGCAAGGTGGTATCCAGGGGTTTAATTTCTGTGTTGTTAAGTAAATTCTAAGTACATGAAAAAACTGAACCAAACATTTCAAATGATCCACCATTCCAAACAGTAATTTTTACAGTTATTTGTATTTTGAAAGGAATAAAACAAGAGGCCTTATGAAGCTTGGGTAAAATATTCTGTATCCTTTGGGTGACTTTTCAGTAACAGAGCTTTAATTGCACACCACAGAAATGTGCACTATATTTTTCAATATCTTTTCCCCTGTAGCCATGGTTCTATGCTTTCTTCTGTTCCAGACAACTGTGAATAGGAGATTATAATGCTCCATGGAACAGCTTCATGGTTGCAAAAAACTTAGTGGAACTAAACACCATCACATTTGGAATAGCAGTCAAAAAACTGCATTGTCAATGCCATCATCTTCGAACAGTACTTTTGTGTAGGACAAATTTAAATAAGCCACAACACTTTTAAAATACTATTCCACTCATACAAGTAACTTGATTTTCATTTCGGTCACTGCTTTACCAGATTTCACAGATTTTATTGCAGGGTAATGCACTAGGCTGAAGGATAGAGAAATATTTAGGAGCATTTTTTTTTTCCCCACAGAAAATGAAATATCTCTTAACTCAAAATAAAATTATAAAAAAGAAAGATATTTGTTGCCAAAGTATCCAGATCACTTAATATCATGAGGTAGTGTCTGATGAAAAAAAAAAAGAAAAGAAACTACTCAATGGAGACATTACTAGAAATATTCCGGCTTAAAAGAAAAGAATAATGAGAATAATATGCAAAGATATGGAAAGTCATCTAAATTCCTGGACTAAGAACTGCATCACTTGGAAGTTTAGATGTACATTATTCCTCTACTGCACTCAACTTTTATGAGAATTCCTAAATGCACACTGCGTCTTTTCCATCTCTTACGTTCCTGACTTCTTTTTAACAGTGTGAAAGTAACAGGATTCCCTAGCCTCTTATAGAAAAGAACTTAAACAAGACAGATTTCAGCATTGCTATGAAGGCCTGGAGGCAATCTCCTATGTAGATCCTGCTAATTTTGTCTGCTATATCTTGAGTCCTACCTTCTGAAGCAGGTAAAAATGTGTGTACCTGTATCTGTACATGCAAAAATAAAATCTTGTGCTGGATTCTATATGCTGTGGCTAACTGGAAGATATCACACTTTTAAAAAGCTAAAGTGGCACAGTAAAGTTCTGAGTTCTGAGTTCTGCTCAGCCAAAAGACTGTAAATTTTGAAAAGACTGTGAAACAAGGCAGAAGTTTCTGAAACAGATTTTATATTAATTCCAGTGTTACTTAATAAATGACAAATTTTCTGCACACGCAACATTCATGAAACTCTTTATCCCCTCTCTTGCTGCAGGCCCTACTCCACTCCAAAAGGCACAGTGGAAGGGAGGAGGTGCCATGTTCTCTTCAGGCTGGAGGCATGTAGTGTACTGTTGATGTTCCCTTTGTCTCTTCACAAACCAAAGCCTTTGCCAAGGACATTGATGAGTGACATTGTCCTGGTCCAGGGCCAAGCCCCACTGCCACATCTGCCCCATTAGGATGTTGAGTGTTTACACAAGGTTGGTGTGGTCTTGTTACTGTCTTCACTCAACATAATGGATTTGACAAAAAGAAACCCAAACAAATTGTACTCAATGATGGCAAAGAAAGCTTCATCTGCAGCATCCGACTTCCCAGTTCTGGATGAGAGAGAGGAAACAGGCTGTATGTCTTAAAGTAGGATAACCAACAGTAAACCACCAAAAATGCTTTTATTGTCTTTAGGAGATAGAGAGGTAAATCGTGTCATTATCACTGAGAATTTGCTGAAGGGAAAAAAAGATCTGCTGTGGCACACAATCTGCCTGCTAACTTGTACATTTTGCTGTTCTTCGCTGAGTGTTCTGCTTGTGCAACCCCTCCAAGTTTCCCCTACGTCACTCTTGCAGCCTGTTTCCTGGTCACTTTGGCCTCTGCAGGAAGTTGGCAAACCTCCTCATGTGGATGCTTATGTGTCATGATGAATTGTCCCCTCCCATCCATCCGCCCACCCACCCATGTAATGTGCAGGATTTCCTCCTTGGGGAATAGACAGTAAATAAGTTGCATGTGGCAGCAATCTCCACATTTCAGTGGCTTAGACACTTTGCCCTACAATCACAATGTGACAACCTGCTCACACATACTGCTGGTTTTGCAGCAAAAACAGCTCACAAAAATCATCTTTCCCAGTTACTGCCCCATGACCAAACATTCCCAATCATTCTCCCCTGACCACGTGGGAATTGATCCTATGGATACAACAAATGAGTTCGAAATGAATATATGCTCTCTTCACCTCTGATTTCCAACAAGCATCTCAGTTTATAGGGTGGGATAGGCAGACACAGACCCATTGCACTTCCCTCATATGTCTCCCTGGGCTCCAGAGTCCACAACTAAAGTAATAATGCCTTGATTTCAGTGGATTTTAAACTTAAGAAATGAGTGAAGAGCTCAAGATTTATGCCTATGCAGAAGAAAGGTTGCCTAACATGGGATTAATTTTGACTATTTTTAGTAATACACATTTTAGTTAGCGGTTTTACTGATGGATATTGATAAACAATGAAGAAAGAATGATAATCTATGAAGAAGTGACTTCATCCAAAATTAGGGAAACATATTATTAAAGTACAAACTTGCCTCCACTAGCTAAAAAGGTCTGGATAATCTGCAGACCTCTACAGGGCAGGGAACTGTAGGCTCCTGTCCTACATATAAATGGTTAAACAAATACTAAACAAAAGGCTAAACAAAGAGACAGGATACGCCAATTCAGAGCATCTGACTCTTGATTTAATGCTTAGATTTGAGAGCAGCCACTGAAATGGTTCATTAATAGCAATACAGCACTTGACCCACTGCCAAGGAAGAGTGGGTGGTCACCGTCATCGAAGAAATCTTTTGAAAAAGTTCATTCAGTCACTGAGAAGTGGAGCAAAACCCACACAGACTAATGCAATACTGGTGTGTTTTAGGCAGATCGTGCAGATCTGTTGCCACTAGTAAGAAGGGTCACAAACAGGCCATTTTCTGGGCTGTATTCCAAAGACTGCAATTCCTGCATATGTCTGTATGTTGTAAGATAAGTTTATGCAACTGTGATTTTACCATTTTGCAAAATCTGCTTCTTTGATTTTTTTTGCATTTTATAGACTTTTAAATATATTTCTGTTGCTCCTATGTCTAAATTTAGTAATGCAGGAAGTTAATTTATAATCTGGAACTATACTTGCTACTTTATGTTCTGCATAACAGATATAGAAGTGAAGATAAAGAATCTGGGCCCAGATATCAAATTTTTATTTAACTACCATGCAAAGTAGTTCTGAAGGGTGAATATATACACCCCTCCCAAAAATAGTCTTCTAAGAAGAAAACTGTCCAAAATGGGTCTTTATTAAGATGTGTAACTAGACTTTTTCAAACTTGGAGATAAATAATTTATTGTTTAATCATTAACTATTTAATTGTCGGGGAACAAACTCTTTAATAAAATGTTCTAGACTGAAAACAAAAGATGCAAATAGAAAAACAGGTAGGAAATTTATTAATCTATAAATAATTTGCATAAAGTAACCCTAGTACTGAATAAATTCTGCTTTAAATTATTTAGTTCCCAGGAATAGAACAGGAAGTAGAAGGATATGTGATGAAAGGGGAGTTCTGGAATAAAAGGTGAGTGAAAGTAGAAGACTCAGAAGAGTCTTCTTCAGTGGAAAAGAGGAAAAGCTTTAATTTTTTAATTAGAGAATTAGAGATGGACAGAGACAAAAAATTTCAAACATTAATCAATAACTAAACTAAATCAGTCCTGCCACCAATGAAGAGGAGTTGTTAGGACATCAAACAACTGTATTAACCCTGGTGATATAATTTGCTGAAATTTACTGTTAAAACTCAAATGACAAACTGTTAGAATATACCTTGTTTCAGATGTATCCCAATCAAATTTCAAGCCAGGGAAAGAGTGTAAAAAATATTTCATATGTATTGAGCACTGCTAGTCTGCAATGGTCCTGTTGGATCTGATTAAGCAGTCTCCTTGCAGAGGAGAGGGGTGGGAAGTTTCCCTTCTAGAAAACACACAATAGTGAGCTCTGGAATTGAGATGCAAATATTAATAATCTCACAGACTTCTTAATAACTGAGCATTGCATTACAGATGTTAACTTAAATTTCCCAGCTTAGGGCACATATATGTCCAGGATCCTCTGCATAGAATTGTGAGTAAATCATCATGGAGAGTCTCAAGGGAGGAAAGTACATCTTCAATTCTTAAAATATCCAGCCTCCAGCCAAGTGTGTCTTAGTGCTCTGGGCCATTTCAGTGAGTTTAAGGGATCCTGGTGAGAGAAATATGGAAGAAACACATCTCACAGAGGTTTTAAGACTCCAGCAGATGGTGTTATAAAGGGTGAGACAGTGATTTGATCATTTAGAAAAGTTGTGCTGGTAGTCACTTCTAGAGAAGAATGCTAAGACCATAGGATAACCTTGAAAGAAATTATCCACCAGGAGGAGAGGAAAAACCAAGGTAGGTATAGATAAAAACAGGAAAAATCAGAAAATGTTTTCTTTCTTCTGCAATTTGACACTGCGGAGGAAGTGGATTTAATTCCAAAGTTCTTCAGATTTTTCTCTTTTCAAACAGTCACAGAATTAACAGTAATTTTTATTGCCCTTTGCTTTTTAGTGGTGTGGTTTAGAGTTTGAAAAAAATAATCATAATTCCAGTTACTTCAGTGACATTTTTCAGTGTTTTACAATCCCATTGTTTTTAGGATAACATTTCTTGTTTTAAAAAAAACCAGTAGACTCTTCTCTGACTGCAGCTTTGCTTTCAATATCGATATACCAGATATCACATTTAGTGATCTAAGCATGTGGCAAGACTTTGCTTCCCACATACCCTTCATCTTTCCAGAACAGTTGGAACCTGAATAACTAAGTATTTCTGTTCAATTATATAATTTTTTTAACCCCACCATCAAAAAGTTTAGTTTTCTCTAATTGCTGGATCATCTGATATAGCATTACTCAAATCCAGCTTTCTCAGAACTTTATATGAAACTCAATTAGTCGGCTAAACTGTTGGAATCCCAGAGCAGTATTATTAAATTCAGTGATGTTTCTCTATACTTGCAGTAGCTCATGAGGAGAGTCTCATCTGGAATTAAATATCTGAATGTTGCTTCTCATCTTGTTTAATCTATTTATTCATTCCTACTTCCTCTTAGCTTTGGGGCATTATAAATTGCTCTAAATTATTGTCACTGTAGGTCTTAAATAAGAGGAGCAGTAGTGCTTTGTGTGACAGGAGTAAAGGACATCAAGAGGAAGAGGGAAACCTTGAGAGCATGGTGCTGAGGAGAATTATGGGAGGAAGCTTGTGCCAAGAATAACATGCTGGTTAGGAGGCCAAGGGCATCAGTGGAGTTTCTGGGATATCTGAAAGAGAAAAGTGGGGCTCATACTCAAGTGGGGCTGTACCATCAAACACAAGGTTTTTGGCTTTTCTGGGAGGCTGAGAGGAAGGGTCTCTATCTCGCTTCCTCTACTCTGGTTACATTGCCAACAAATCCTTAATTAAATGCAACAGTTTGTTTCTGAGGGGCACTTAAAATGGACATATTTACATATTAAACCAAAGAATAGTAACATGGTTGCTAGGATGATATTTTCTTGGAATTATATGGCCAAGTCCTGTTTTCCTGCATCAGTGTGCTATCCACTGGGCACAAAACTATTTCTTTACAGAGTTTTGCTTGTTTGTTTGTTGTTTGTTTATTTCTTTGAGCAAGATCAACGTATGGAAAAACAGCCAAAATAAATGTAAGTCTTTGCTGGGAGCTGTGCACATTTTTAGGCTTTTTAGTTGATTTCAGATGGGAACATCTGCCTTGGACTCATTTTAGTCTTATGAAGGTTGTCACCCTTCCGAAAGGAATTCCTGTTTCCCTTCCTTTCACACACATATGCACTGCTTATCGGGACATCTAGAGGAACACAGAGATCTGTGTGATTAAGTAAAAAAAAGATAGCCTGTCACTCATCATATCCCTTGGATCAACAGAAAGGAAATTCATTTTAGTGAGCATTGAAACCAAACAATAGCAAGTCTGCAGCTGTTTCAGGGGTCTGATGTCAACAGTGCTAAACACATTTTTATCTCATTTGAGATTTATTGAAAAAGCAGAGTGCTTGATAAACAGGGGCTGACAAAAAACCAAAACAGATTAGCTCAGCAAGTAAAATGGGATAAGAGGAGAATTGTGCCACAGATACTTTGGAACTTATCAAATAAATCCATTTATTATAAAATATTAGCTAGTAGAAAAATAATTTCTGTTAAGATTTATCCATAGAGTTACATTTCCTGGTTTGTATATAGGAATTATAATTATAACTTTGAGGAAAACTCCATTTTTTGAGATTTGTTGCATTTAAACGTGTTAAAATTTAGAGCAGTTTCATCAATGTTTATTCATCTCCTTGGTTAACAGACCAAACTCCTCCTCTCTGAGTGACAATGTTCAAAAAGATAAAAACAATCGCTATTCTTTGAAGCTTTCAGAGATGACATAGTAAAGGATTAGTTATAAAACCTTTTTGCTTGCTTTGTAAGAGGCAGTATGATCCAATTGCTTTTTCTATTCTCTACATGGGATCTTCCTGTTTTCTTTAGCTCCCACACTACTATTTTTTATCTTCTATAAAAAATCCAGATGGCCAAGATTTAGGACAGCCCATGCCTGGTGACTAATGCCTAATGCAGAGGATGTTACGTTGCCTGAAGAATAGGCAACGAGTAAACAATCAAAAGATTGTTTACACTGTCTGCCAAAGAAAAAAAAAGAGAAACTTCTGAAAATTACTTTCACAGCATCCAAATCCCACCCTCCCATTCACAACATTCTGTAACCCTCTGAGGATCTTTCAATGCTCTCCAGTATTCCTTAAGAACGAAATGCTCCAGGGCTACAAAATGCATCCAAAATACATTCCCCCCTGCACCCCACCCCCCCCCATNTCAAATTCTCATCAGCATAAAGGGATTTTCATGAAAATGTGCAGTACTGGACAGCTCATTTAAACATGAGGATGGTCAGCCACTGGTCAAACTCAGCCCAGATACTAGGCAGTAAGTGGACCACCTGGTAGCACTGCAGGAGTCCTTAGACATGGAGATGAATGAGTCTGCTGTGTCATCTCCAGCCAAGGAATCAGGAATCAGGGCAGAAATGTAGACTCCACATGAAAGATTGTCAGGGATTGAAAGATTAGTGAATTGTGTGAGTTAAATCCTCCCATGGAAGGGTGTGGGAAGGGGAGAGCAGAGAAACTTGCTTCCTCTAAAGGATCAAAGCAGAAAAGCAAATCCAAACTCATGAACAAACTACAGTGCATCATCTTAGGCTAAGTCTGTTTTAATAAATTAAATTGCAAAAAAGAACATTTCTTAGCACAGTGAGCACTGTAAAAAGAGTTTATGACATGGCATTGTCTTAAATTAAATATTCTCTGAAATATGGCCATACAGGCTGGCTGTTTTGGGCATCTGCAGTGTATATGTTCAAAAGAAAATCCATCCACACAAAGGTGACTGACATCTCATGAAGAAGTATCTTAAGGTAGATAAAGAACACAGCAGAGAAATAAGGATTACAGGTATCACACTTACCTATAAATATGGTTGCAATAAAGAGATCCTTACATACTTTTCAAAGTAAAAATATAATACCGGGATTAACAGATTAGGTCATCTTGCAAATTTATGCTCCACTGAATGGTTAACATAGGCAATAAGCAGCACAGTAAATTGACAAAAAGATTGATGTTATGTTGGAAACTGTGGGGACTAGCACGAATAATGAAAAGAAAGAAGAAAAATTATGGCAATTAATATGCCATCTGATGTCTTCCCCTCTGGGAAATTAAGATTAAAAAGATTACTATATGATTTTTCAGGAATTATATTCTTTTGCAATTAGCTTTCCTGTGATACCCCCTTTAAGGCAGTATACACTTCATGCTGTCTGGAGACTTTTTCTCTCCTATTACTAGCCCCTGCTCAGGAGGAAGATTTTGGCAGCCAGTCAGGACTTCCGCACCACAAGAACAATATTCCCAAGAAACAATGGTGGCTACCCCGTCATACAGTGACTTACTGAGAAAGCTCTGCTCTTGGTTTCTTGGTGTGGACAAGTAAAAAGAAGCAAAGAATATCTGTTATCTGGAAAATTAAGGAAAACAGAAGCAGTATTTTCTGCCACTGACACAGCTAAGACCTTTTAACTGTTGCACAATCATCTCAAAACCCATGACAGTGTGAACTACAATGATCCTTAATGTAAATTAGTAACCAAGCAGCTTTTGAAAGGAAGAGAAGCATGTTTATGGATTGATTGCATGCTACAGGAGCAGATAATGCTATCATACAAAGAGCAAAATTTCCCTAACTTCTACCTCATGAAGTTGGTTTCACTGCTGAGGACGCAGAGTGGGAGCCAGAGGATCTCCAGGGGTGAGAGTGCATCATAGTGTCACATCCAAGAGTGCACAAGGTAACACTGCTCCTCGTTTCATCACTGCAGGACAGAAAAGGGCAGGCTGCGTTCCCACAAATGGTATTTTGGAGAACAGAATTGGTTTGTGAGCACAGCTTGCCCCCATTTACCTTTGCAGGGTGCTCACCCTGTTTACTTTTAGAAGCTCACTGTCTCAAAGGTCCAAATTTTTCAGTGCAACTGTAAGTGCTTTGCAAAACAAAGCAGCCTTCATCTGATTTATTGAGCTTCTTCAGAATTTTCCTTATGTAATGCAAAACTCAGGTTATCCACAGATATGAAAACAATGCCTTTGCTATTTGAACATTTCACATTGTTGGTAGGGGAGCATTTGAGGAAAATCGGCCATTGTTAAACATCTCCTGATCTTAGAGATACTTGCTTCTTTAACTTTCTTCAGGCAGCTCCAAAGAGTTTTAACTTGAACTTGCCCAAGTTGGATCAAGGAGTGGAGGGTACGAAAGAATTGCTGCCACCATTTTATCGAAACACAACTTAGTCGTAGGGCAGAAAGGTTGAATTCTGAATGTCAATCTGCACCACCAAGATCATTCCAGCAGGCTTTCCACTCAGAACTACTTTAGGCTAATACATTTTCTTTTCCAAATGGTTTTACTGGATTTGAGCAGCAAGTAAAGAAAAATGCTGCTGAGTTAAAATAGACATTAAAATACTGTGCACTCTGATGCTGGTGTAGCTTTTTGCATTCTTTAGTCATATTTCTACCATGTTTGACTGTGATATTACTATTTTCTTTAATTCTTATTCCACCAGCTACCTGTAGTTATACCTAATGACAGTTATTGTTTCCACTGTTGCTTTTCTAGGGCAGTATCCAAAAAGGCATTTTGCTTTGCTATAGGTAATAAAACATAAACAACAAAAAAAAATCGAGCACAGAAAGGATCTGCCCACTAAAATAACAACAACATGCCCCTGACAAAGGAGCAGCAGTGAAAACCTACCATCTGGGACCTCCAAAGATAATCCTGGATCAGCAGATACATCACATACAGAAGATTAATATCTGTATATATCTATTTCTTATAGCTCCAGAAGCATCAAGAAAGCTAAGTGAAAGGGTGAAGGAGCACATAGGCACTAGCCTGCCATGCTCCGTGCTCAGAATCCTCTAGGACTGATGGGTTCCTACGCAGCTCACTGAACTCTACCCTCCTGCTCCTTGAGGCACTTGTGCATAAGCAAACCTGACCTTCTAATCCTTCAAACTATTCTTCAGTCAGGATACTGAAGGATATTTTCAGCATCTCATATTAAATACGACACTGAAGTGCTTCAGCCAAAACTCAGGGCTATCTACACAGTAATACAAGGCATCAGTGAGTCATGAGAAGAGCTAAAGTTTGATGTCTCTCCCTTCATGAGACATTCAGTCATCTCAAAGTTTTCTGCCTAAACCCAGAACACCTAAGTGCCTTTAAATGAAACATTATCACTTATATTACTTTATTACTTGTAAACCCAAGACATTAACCTAGTTATAGGTGCAGACTCTTCAAGGTAAAATAAAATTCATTTCATCTCCCCAAGAGAAATTCACTTAGCCAAAACAGAAAGCAGATTCTAACCAGTCTCCAAACAATTAAAAAATCCAAATCCTCCCACTGACACAAACTGTGAAGAAAGAAAAGAGTACTACAAAAAAAGAGAGAGAAAAGCATCCCAGTATGTGTTAACTTCATGGTATACTATATCTTTTCCTTTAATTGTTTCTGCAACATTGGGAAATGCAGTGCAATCCCATTTCACAAGTGACAATTTTATATTAAAAGTCAAAGACTCAAAACACATGCAGTCCTCAGACCCATATTCTCAAGCTTTAGTATAGGCTTAATACTAAAGTCTTACAATCCTAGAACTTAGATAGGTTTCCTTCAGGTCAGAGGAGAAACCTGTGTCATTGGAATAGGTCTTCTTAGCTCTGCACTAGATTACTTGGGTCTGCTGGGGTAGTTGACTTCTTAGACTCTTTTGAACACCTGAATGTGATTTTTATCAGATGATTTTATGTAAACCCTCTTTATGAAACTTATCTTACAATCATGGACAGATTTTTAAACATAGCTTGTGTGTCCAAATATTTAGATACACTTTTAGGAAAAAGTGATTCAAAAGACACAGACTGAATGGAATGGCATGGAATGGAATGGAATGGAATATGTCAGTCAGAAGGGACCTACGGTTCAAGTTCATGACCACTTCAGGGCTGACCAAAAGCTACAGCGTATTATTAAGGGCATTACCCAAATGCCTCTCAAACACTGACAATCTGGAGGCATTGACCACCTTTCTAGGAAGCCTGTTCCAGATCTTGATAACCTTCTTAAATTGTGGGGTGCAGAACTGCACTGAGCACTCCAGGTGAGGCTGCACAGCACTGAACACCGTGGGATAATCCCCTCTCATTGCTGGCAGTGCTGTGCTCGAGGCTCCAGGGATGCTGTTTGCCCTCCAGGCTACCAGGGACACTGAGGGCTCACACTGTGCCTGATGTTGACAACTACTCCCCATGATCCTTCCCAGGACATTTCCATAGGTAAATTCCTCATCATTTGCAAAGATATTTCACTGGTATCTTGCAAACTGGAGGAAAGGAGCAATCCGTATACCACAACCTGCAGGAATTCAGATCAAAACCTCCAGTAATCACGGCTATTAACATCTTCCAACATAATATGATTTAATAACGACAACTTCCAGAGATTATCTGAATTAATAGGTCCTTAGGGGGAAGATAAAGGACCAAAACCAAAAAAGTCCATGATAAGTACTCAAAATCTAAATAGGCACTACTCAAAAATCAAAGTGTTAAGGAGCCAGCAGCAGTAGCCATGTAGAGAAAGGGACAGACAGTAACTTAATACATACATATTTAAATTAAAATAGCATTATGATTCTTTTGTTCCAAAGCAGAGAAAAAGTCAAGCAAATAATTTTTTCCTTTCCAATTTCCTGTATGGGCTGTCTGCACAGATTTTTTTTTTCCAGTAGACTGAAAATAAAAGTGATGTGAATATTCCAGGTGGGCAGCAAGGGGTTTGCTTTTCTTTCTTCCAGGCAAAATATTGTATTTTCCAAGTACTTAAAAGTTCTTCTTTGGATATTTATGTGTTTTACAAAAATGGGATTTTCAAAAGAATATCAACGGAAATTTCCATTGCTGTGTGTTGTACACAGGAACTCAGAAAGCATTCAAAGTAAAATGGCTTAAAAGTGCACTCAGGCAGCGATGGCAAGGGCAGTGTTTGAAAGCAATTCACCATGCTCCTGCTGAGTTAGACTGCCTCTTTTGGGGGCCTCTCTGTCCCCAAACTCATCTAGTTGGGGAAAAAGTTACAGCACAGCTGCCTTGCCAAAACAGAGTGGGAAGAGTCACCCTGCTGCCTCTGGCTCCAGATATTACCAAGAATGGGGAGTAAAGAACTTTTCCAATTATTATTCCCCTCCCACTTTCCAAAAAGGACAAAATTCGAGGTTGCAATATATTTCACAGGGGCAAATCAGACTTCTTAACATCCAAATGCTTTATTTGCTTCCAGCAAAAAAAAAAATCTTTGGAGAAGACAAGGTGTTCTGTGAAAATATCTAATCAATAGTTTGTCAAAAGAGAAAATCAGGGTTCAACAAATACCAGGAAAAAAGAGGAAATAATGTACCACATTGTAAATCCATTATGTGCCAAAAACCTGATGGGAAAGCAGTAGGTCCCATAGAATTGGAAATAAAAGCATCAAGGCTGACTAGAAAAGAGAAGAGCATCAAGGCCCACTAGAAAAGTTCTAACAGCTTCAGACAGAGAATGAGTAGGAAAACTAGATTATTTAGCCTACCAAAGAGATGGTAGGTATGCGAAGTGGTGTCAACAAAAGAACATAATAGAAATCTATGAACCAGTGGGCAGAAGGGAGAAGATGAGTAGAGCTTGACCATTCCTTATCTCTTTACAGACAACATTTGCATGAAATGAAAATGCAAGGTGATAGACTCAAATGAACAAGAGGTTCTTCTTCAGCAATGGACAGCCTCTAGGCATAGAACCTTGTAAGTAACACACACTCATGATGAATTTAGAAGAATTCAAAGGAGAAAAGCAATACCGAGTAGGCTTCACTCACATGACTAATGCTACTGTTCGCGAAGGGAATTCCTGGCCGCAAATTCCTTGAACCTAGAACACTGTTCTTGATAAGAATTATATTGCTGTCAGTTTCCCTGCTGTCACAATACTGCTTGGTACCAGCTAGTGGCCACTTGCAGAAACAAATTTGGAGAAAAGAGGAAAATTCATGTACATCCTATTGAACATGTTCAACATTCACGTTTTTCTTTCAGATCAGTACAAAGGAATATGGGTGCTGTAAAACAGCAGAAAAGAGCTGTTCTGGTACACTGGTTACCTGTAGTTTTTCAGCAGCGGCAATAAGACTACACCCTGATTAGACACCTGTAAAATACACTGACATTCATTTCGTAACTTTCAAAGTGATCCTAATTTATGGATTTATACCTTCGCACTCAGAAACAACATGTAAGTAAACACTTACAAAATAGATTTATGTTGGTATTCTGTTCTCTATCCTAAAGCCTCTAAAATTTCAGAGGAACAAAGTAAAATGAAAGCTGTGTTGAAAAGGGAAATGGTTGCTTGGAAAGTCCTGTATCATCTTTCACCTTGCAATATTTTCAGCACATTACTTAACAACAAACAATCCAGAAAGTGAACTTTGTTCTGTATTATCACACTGGAGCTTTCCCATGTGCAGCCAAAGCAAGCTCTAGGATCCCAAAGTCTGACTGCATATTGATTTACAACAGACTGCACATACTTTCGGGTGCACCAATGACAGCTTTTACAATCAACACACCTCACTTTCCAACAAAGTTAGAAATAAAACCTTATTCACCTTTCAGCTGAAGGATTTTTCTACTTTTGAGCATTTCTGATTAACCATCTCATCTTCAGATGCTTACAAGTTACATACCTGGTGTCTGAGATAAACAGGTCATTTAAAGAGAATTTTTTTCCTTTTAGAAGCAGTTTGCTGAGTCACTTATTCCCATCCCTCTGAGTAAAAGAATAATGGATCGCATAGAACCCTCTAGATATTTAGGCTTTTGCAATTATACTTTTTATTATGTAGCTGATAGAGGATGGCATTTTTCTTCTCCACGCTTACTTGCCTACAACTGAAAACATTCTTTCGGGCGGTAGTAATTATCATTATCGTTAAAAAAGTCTCACATACTTCAGCCATGCAGGGATCTTGTGTCTTCCTTTGTCCCAATAAACTATTGCTTTTGACATGAATTACAGGCACTTCAGTGGATGAGACACGAACACATACCATTCCCTGTCTGTAACTGTATCTGTCCTTCTGTTCTGCATCTGCACAGTGCCTATTTGAACCTGCATGGCAGTTCACGAGAAAAGTGAAGTTCTTTTTATTATTTCAATAAAAGACAAGCACAGCTCATCAGTCCCTAAACATCAGAAATAAAAGCAAAATTCTCAGTTATTTTGACTGCAAAGGCAATTTCTTCTGCAATGATACAAGTAATTTAGCTAATAGTTTTTAGCTGTTGCTCATACTTGCTTAATGCTTGTCTGTTTATCCCAGTTGTGTAATACAAGCACGAGAGCAGCACAGGGATAATATAAACATTTTAGGAAGCTAAACACACCTCACAACATTTGATATTCCCAAGACACCACCTTGTGCGTGGTCAAGTTACAGATTATTTAGATGTCCTAAGAATTTCCCTGACCTGCGATAACTGTGGCTAAAGTTTATCTCTCGTTTCCTGCCCTGTTCCCCTCATCAGCCCCAGCTCCTTGTTACACTGTCCAGTACTAAAGTCAAGCCAGAGTATGTCACAGCTTGGGAACTTTGGGACAGCTTCTGGCCCCTCCTTGAGGTTGGATGCTTCCTGCCTTTTCCTCTCTCATATCTGGCATGAGTCGAATGAATCTCAAAACTGGTTCCTAAATACTGTGAGACTAGAGATGGCTTTACTGTGCAAGACTAGGCCCCTTTAATGAGATAAAAAATAGCAGAGAACTCCAAAACTACCCTAATTTAGTTACTTCAGTTGAGCACCATTTTCTTCATTAGAAAATGTGTCTATTATTTTACCACTTCCCCATATGTCTTTTGTGATTGTATGGGCTAAAGCATTCATTAAGTTTTCAGTTAATATGTATTGTCTGCCAGCAGTCCCTAAGAACATATTTGCCTTTCAGCAGGGCTGCTTTGAGCTCTCTAGCACCCCTTTCAAAGTGTCACCCTTGCACTGAACAGTGTGGCAATCAACTAAGGGCAGACTGTCAGTTCATAAACACTCCAGTTTCAAAGCATGAGAATTGTTTTATATTCCTTTATGGAATGGAACCTGAAGCCAGTAAATCTGCTACTGAACTGGAATGGACAGAAGAGTGCATGCCCCATTGGAAGGAGAGGCAGGCTCTGGCAACATGAAGGATTTGTAGCTGCCTCACCTAGTCAGGCACATCCTTGCCCTACAAACTTGGCCATGCTGTCTTCTCACACCAAATCTGACATTTTTAGCCAAGCTCAGCTCCACAGCCTGACTTGTTCCTGGTTGTTTTACCAAGCAACCTTGGAATGAAAAACACTGCGCATGCATGACAGTTCTACATGTTTAAAATCCAGACTCAGTTGCAGTCTACACAGGCAGGTTGTCTTGTGTCCTGCAGCTCTGGTGACTATGTGCAGGCCCAAGCACACACCTTTCACGATATGAAATCAAGGACATGGTGCAGACTATATGGAGACAGAGAATTCGCAGAAGATTTGTAATGAGATTTCGAAGGCAAAACAAGGGTTCCAGGTTCATTGAATTCAAATTATGAGTATTTTAGGCTGTGATTTTTCACAGGTGTTCATGTGAGCGTAGCATCTAAATCCAGTTAGAATTCAGTGTAGCTAAAAGCATTCATTTACATAGGCCTTTTTAAAGATTCCAGGATACACAGGCTTCTTTTTACCAACAGCAATTTCTTCCACATCTGTTTTGACTGATATTTGAATAACTGTCTTCCTAGACTCTTCATTCTCATCTAGTGCAAGAAAACTCCCCCAAAACATAAAACTCACAGTTACAAATGCCTTACGCTGTTACAAATGCAATGAACCTCATTACTACAGGAAACCTTACCGGTAAAATGCTATAGAGGAGCAGATTTTTTCTGAGTAAAGGAGCAAGGAACCCAGCAAAAAAGCTGTAAACCCTAAAGTGGTAACTTTCACAGTGATAGCAAGTGTCTTAATTGCATACACAATGGCTGATTTATGTGCCAATCAGGTCTTTAGATGCAAAGGCAAACTGTCTTCTTTTACCAGGGAAAGGAAAAATCTGACTCACTGTAGCAGAAGAAGAGACATGGAGGACACAAACAAACAGAGTGGTGGGTGAAAAACTACACAAGCACTTATCTCACAGAATTCTCGTGAAGGTGATGCACACCCATGGATGTGGGCCCAAAAGTAAGGGAACTGATGGGAGATGTAGCTAACTCACAAACAGCTATAGGCCCAGTGAAGCTCAGAATTATTGCTCATTATCATTGCATTAGTTCCTTTCCTAATTGTTGCAAGCTGTAACCAAGTCTTATTTACATGCATGTCCTGTTCCTTCTTGATTTTATTTTCCACAGAAATTTCCCATTACTTCTGTTTTTCTGCATCCTTAACAGAAGCATATTTGGTAGGAGAAGATAGCAATATATTCTTCTCTTTGAGATGCAGCTGATGAGCTTAGAAAATTCAGCTGTCTCCAACTCCTTACAGCCTGTGTATGTTTGCTTTACAGAAAAAGGATACCAAAGTCTTACCTAAGGATTCTGTTTACACACCTTAAGTGTCTAAAGCAGCTCTCATTCCAGAGCCACATAATACAAGTAAAATTTTATGGACCAATTAGAAAGTCAGAGTGTAATATCAATTGGCCACAGCTGCCTCTGGGTGGATAGATAGAGATATCAGCCAAATAGTTTGCTTAAAGCTTGGCTACACAAAAAATAAGGGAACCTTACAGGTACTACCAAGATAAGAATTTCTCCAGGACCATGCTGACAAATTTTGTTTAGAAGTTGATTAAAATTGTTTAAAAACTTCATATATATTTTTCACTTTTTTTTCCTCTGAGTTTTGGTTTGATTTGGCTAATTTGAGTGGTTTGATTTGGTTTGGTTTGGGGTTTTTTTGGTGAGATGGGGGAGAAATGTTAGCTATAAATAATACCTGGAAAATAACTCCTGCCCATTTTCTTAGGCAGACATTTCTGCCTCTTTGCGCTTCCAAGAGCAAGGCAGCTTTGGTATCACTACTCAGTTTTTGTCTGTTAGTTTGCTGAAGGTTTGCAAAAACATTTGTGCCCAAGCACAAATATATTCAGGGTGACTCAGCTGTGATTTTCCACAGCAAGCATCGAATTTACATGCAAATTTGGAAGCTTGTGTAAATAGTCAGTGAGCCTAGAAACTGAGGAAGAATAAAGAGGGATGGTTGCATATCTGCCTGAGACCAAAACCCGTGCATCACAAATTCTGCCCGAGTCACACAGTCAGTGGGAGTTGAGCCAGTGGCACCGGTAGTATTTCTTCAAGTAGACAAACATCTTACCCTGTCCCGATACTAGTGAACTTACATAAGCAGGCAAGATGTGGTGTTTATTCCAGCAATGTGTCATTCATCCTGACTTGAAAAGAGGGTCAAAAATAACTTTCGGAGAAATCAGTTTTGCATACTAGACCCACATATTGTGCTCATTTTAACCAGCACAGTATTTACTTATAATGTATTTACAGAGCATCTTTTTGGTTGTGCCTCTCTGCTGGTGAGCACATTTGAAAAAAAAGGCAGTGACCTAATTTCCAGTTTTGCAGAAGAAAACTACTAGCTAACCCTGATTATTATCCTTGAACAGGACACAATCAAAAACTATTGAGCATTATAAATTACTATAACAACTGATCCAGTCTCTCAAGATTTTGGAGCCATTCGTGGATGCAGGAAATACAAACTCCTTTTGGGGCAGTCCCATCACATGTTTTATCTACATGCCCCATTATCCTGAAAGCAGCTTCCTATTTCAAGAGCACATCTTCTCACAGAATAAAGACATGTCCACAAATTAGTGATAACATGTGAATAAAAGATGTGGGTATAAGGTGTGCATCTTGCATTTTTTTAGTAGCCACAGATGAATGGTATGCATTCACTGGGGCTGCAAGAAAAAGTTAAGTCTGTAGCTGAGTATAGCCCTCAGGATCTCAGTGGCACACACTGGAAAAGCCAAGTTCCCTACCATTTCCTCAAAACATTCACCTGGAAGTGCTCCATTTTCAGTAAGAAAAGGTAGGAGATTAAAAAAAGAAAAACGCAAAAAGAATGAGAAAAAAGAGGCAGAAGAATGACTGCATGCTGCAAACAATCTCCAGATGACACGGGGTTAATTTACTTCTATTTTGTGCAATTTTGGTGAATCCATATCCTCAAGAATATAAAAAAAAAAGTGAATCTGAAGAGAGAGAAAAGTTAGATCAATACAAACACTGTTCAGGCTCCTACCTCTTAGTTACAGAAGCCAGATCTTGGAAAAAATAGCATTTTCTTGGACGGCTTCTATTAAGGATGCAAGAAAATTGAGGTAATCTGAAGTGTCCATGGGAAATGAAATAAAGAAGGGACAGGACTCACTTGTAAACAAGACTTTGTTACAACAATTATGGAAGGAACTAATAATCCTACAATTAGCTCAGCTGGTGAGACCATGGTGCTGAAAAACCCTAATATTGTGGGTTCAATCCCTGTATGGGCAATTTACTTAAATTTGGGTTTGACGATTCTTGTGGGTCCCTTTCAGCTCCAAATATTCTGTGATTCTGTAATGTAGTGATAATGAACAATAACTCTGAGTTGCACTATGCATGTGGGTCATTGCACCTCCCATTACACTCAATCCTTGCTACAGATGTTGACTCCTGCACAGAAGGGTTAGAACCAGACACCCTTTTTTTCCATAGCTCTGGACCCATCCTGGGAGAAGTTTGTAATGGAAAATTCAACTCAAATTCACACCTTTCCTCAGCAGCACATCTCCATTATGTTTTCAAAACTCTTTCCATGGAGCTGGACACTGTCATCCCAATTGTTACTGCTGATGATATTGTCAGTATCATCTGCAACTGTCATTTTGTGAGGAAGCCTTTCTTTGCTTGCTAGCATTCCATGATGCAAGGAAGACTGCAGACCATACCTGAAAACTGCAGAATTTTACAAACAGAGAGGCTGTGAGGGCATGTGAAAGCAATAGAGAGGATTTCTCCAGCAGAATCCTCTCAGGTTTATCTTTACAACCCTGCATTCTTAGCCAAAAAAGTAAAAAGAAATAGCAAAATCTCACAACCCTCCCCCAAAACAAACAATTGGGAAAGAAAACCAAAACACTCCACCAAACCGAAAAAAAAGCAGAAAACTGAAAGAGGAACTAAAGAACATGAAATAGTTTAGAGAAGGAAAACAGAACATACTATTCCTTAACAAAGAAGAAAACCAGGCAGTCAAGATTCCTCCTTTATATACAACTGTCAGGATAAAGAGTTTTGATGCAGTACAAAGCAGATATGATTTCAGAGCATGAACTGTTGCGGTGGGTGAGGTTGTATGTACCTCAGCCTTCCGAAAGCATCTCCTCAGGGAAGCAGCCAGCATGCACACATACGCACACACACACACACACACTGGATAGCCACAAATAAAGATCGATGGTAAAGAGCCAGGAATAGCCTTTGTATGGAGTTCCATGGAGAGGTTTATTACACCTCCACAAGTGAAGGGGCCCAGGAATGAAAAGCCCAGAAGAATGGAGGGTCCAGGTTTAAGTATGGAGTTGGTAAGGGTGAAGAGAGAGCATCAGGGACCAATGGTTTGTGGGCACAAGCGCAGGACACAGGAGGGCAAGGGTATGGGAGTCAGTGCAGAAATAGAGAGGGAGAGGCTGAGGAACAAGGACTGGCGATGGGAAGGGAGAACATTCTGGAGCAGGGACACATATGTTGGAAAGGGGCAGGGAGGCCAACAGGCCAACCGGGGAAGCAGAACTGGGGTACATTAACATAACACAACAAAGGTCCCTGGGAGAAACCTCTTTTTGTCTCCCTAACCTGGGGGATACCTCTCAGGGTCCTTCCCTCCAGAAGGTTTTCATAGCCCCTTGGTTAATAGGGCTATGAACCAAAGTCCACAGAACCACAGCTTCCACAATGAACTGTAACAAGGTTTGATGGCTGTGATTTTCTTGTGAAAGATTAAAGTTAGTATTACTGTGGAGTGTGCCTGACACAAGGCCCTAATCACCCTTGGTGCAGCTTCGAACTCATCCTGATGAGGAGTTTTTGGTATCTTCACTGGCTCTTTGTGGCTGGCTGAATTGTCTTCCCACGCCGAAGGATGGTGTCAAGCACTTTTATGGGGACTGCTCTTACAAAGAGATGTACTCAGGCGGAAGACCAAGCCAACGGAGCTTTGCACTGGTAAGAGTGCCCTGGTTATTTAGTTTTCACATCTGGAACTCCAGAAGTCTACATTAACCCCCCACTAATGCACGTGCCAGTTAAGCATGTGTACCTGGCCTCACAGTTTTAAACAATGGAATAACACAGCCAATGCTGACTCCTGTAAAAGTAAATATAGAAACAGATACAACCCAATTGTCAGAGTGCAGATCCTCTTCTGTGTTGGCCATGTCTCAAACCTGTGTTGGCCTCATCTCAAATATGAGCTTAAGAAGCTGCATTTAATCTTTGAGAGTAATTTCTTTTATTTAATTTAGAAGTAGTATAGAAGTATAGTAGTGTAGAAGTTTCCAGTTTGGTCACCTGTGTAAAGTAATGTGGTGGTCACAACAGAGAGAAACCCAACTCTATTTGTAGCAAAAGTAGCTTTAGTAATATAAGATGTTACTGACTTCAGCCACGTAATTCAGCCAGACAAAGAGGTAAATGTTGGCTTCAGACAGCCCTTGTCTCACACATAACTTACTTGATCGTTTATTTAATCACTCAATAATATACAAGAATGAAATATGACTTTGAAGATCATGAAATGTCAATTTTGTCAGTGTATTTATGAAGACAGAAACATCAGTGAGAAATACAGTTTGGAAAAAAAAGGCAAGAGGTTCCCTAAAGTTTTATCTAAACATGCATTCCTAGATGCCGGAAATGTGAGCCTACTTGGGATGGAAAGGGACAGTGCCTTAACCCAAAGGTGACTACAGCTCTAAAGGCAGGACTACTTCATGAAGATATTTTGGACTCAGCAGTCATATGAAAAAAAATTATATCCCCAAGATATTAAAACTAGCTTCTGATAAAACAGCTACATGCAAGCCTCTTGAGCAGATATACTCCACTTAATATGCTGAATATTTTCATCAAACAGTGATCAGGCATCATTAAATTTCCCTTTGAACATATGGACAGCTTCAGTGGCATTTGTAATTTCTTGATTTCTCTTCAGGTCAATCACTTTCTGAACTAGAAGCAAACAACTTATAACAAAATATTTTTGTGTATCAAGCAACTAGAACATACGTATTCCTCTAAAGTAAAAGTCTTGGTTAACAAATGAACCAACCCAAAAAGTAAAGCAATGTGGTTCAAAGGATGAACAATACCAGCAAAACTTGAGATCACATAAATAATATTTGATTTGCTATGGATCATCAGTATGAGTAGTACATAACATGACTTCCTTCTCTCAACTGGTAAAGCAAGTTTTCAGAAGCCTTAACAAAACAGATGCCAGTTCTCACTATATATACTAATCCACATTAACTTTGAACCATACAGGTTGCAGTACAGCAATTATGCCAACAAAACAAAACTTAAGATTCTCTTCTAGGACTAATCCTATGCTCCTTTTATCAGAGGATACTTTTTCACCAGTGTATGTTTTTACTGCTAATGCAAACAATAAACAATAAATTTGTGATATAAAACTCTGAACAAACATCAAATGTAAGCTGCCTGAGATTATATTCACTCTCAGCTTTACTAGAGTAATTTTTATTTATTCAAAACAACATTAGACAAAAACAAGGACGTAAGGAGTTTTTGAGATTAATGTATTTCATCACAGGTGAGTCCTCCAGTATTGACCAAAGCTGAAGTCTCTCCTTTTCAAAAAAGAGTGTGTCCAAGGCATCTCTGAGGAGACAATCTCCAGATTCATCTAACTGCTTATTAATTCAACTTCCATGCAATGTCTTCCATGCAAACTTCCATGTCTTATTGACCTTAATGTATGACTGAAGTTGGCCAACACAGTCCGAATTGGTCTGTAGAAACAAATGCTCTGTTCACATTTTTGTCAGAAAGAAGATTAGAGAACAACCCATGGCTACTGGAAAAAGGTCAAACTAATTATTTGGCATTGTAAAACAAAGTCATAAATAGCTCTGATGTAGAAAAGAAAAAGAATTGTAAGTCTCACTTTCATATTTAACGAGCAAGAGCATGAACTTATTAACAGAAAATTTTCCCTTCAGTTTTTCATTTCCTCCTGCAGATATCTGATGCCATGACACCTTTCAAAAAGGTCCTCTCTTTCTTTCTCACATTTTCACACAGATTCTTTTCACACCAGACCCTTATTTTTTCTTAACTAAGGCAATTAATGCAATTTTTCATTCTGGATGCTACCTCTCACTCTGAGTGTAGGTGCAGGAAGACGCTAAATAACCTTTTATAGAAAACTGAATCTCTGGGACAAAAGCAATGGTGCATTCTCACCAATCCAACAAAATCTAAAGATTTTATTCATCCACTTTCACCTATATAGTTTCATTGCCTGACAATCTGAAAGCAAGTACCAGGGCTAAACAAGCTGTAGTAGCTGGTCAGATTTTTGGCTTCCTTTATCCAGTATAACCTTTCATTATGCATCTACGATAGCACTATAAAGAAAATAATCTTCTTACAAGCTTCTACTTAAAATTAAATACCATTCTGCTAAATAGCCTCATATGTCTAAGAAGTACAGATCTGAAACTTAATTTTTGCAATATTTCCTGGCCATTCTTTATTTACTATGGAAGAAAAAATTCAGAGCTTGTCTGGGCTTTTAATTGGCAGAACTGCAAAACATTTATGAGAAGTTTCAGAATATTTAATTTTCCTAAGACAAAACTTAATGGCACAATGCCTCTTTCCAAAGTTTACTACTTATTTTTCATTTCATAATGAGATTTTCAAAACCCTAAGCTGCTGTATTTAAATAGTCTTTAACAAGATCAATTTTCCCCTCTAGATGAAGACATCTAGCTCTCTCAAGCATGAATACATATGGTAGTATTTACTCAATATGTGAATAACACATACATAGACATGGAACAATGATTTTGCATGAGCAGGAAAAACAACATTATTCATTAACACCCTGACTTTCAGTTCTTTGCCTTTGTGTTTATAGGGGTTGGCTACAAAAGACCAGTATGCATTTTCTTTCTATTTTCATACATGGAAAACTGTTTATACTAATTTATAGTTTGTTTTCTGGATTTATAGCTGTTTTAAATAAGTTTTTCTCATTTCACTAAATTTCTATTCAGGTGGAACCTATGCAATCTTTGATAAAGAGCAGCCAGGAAGAAATCTGTACCAGGGTATCAGAATTTATTCTAAAACTACTTTTAGTTAAGCAAAGACAAATAGTGTAAAGACCAGCCTTTATCTGGTTGTAATGCTTTTATCGATGTTGTATCAGGAATGACCTTGTAGAGAAAAAAATCTTAAATCCAGTCATCCACTAGGATTTGAAACACCCTTTTGTGTTTTAACACAGAATTTACCCTTTGAACATCACATCAGTCTTAATGTTACTTTGATCTATGAATGAATGTTTCCACTGTACGGTAGTAAACCCAATAATCTTTAGGAGATATCATGGTTCTTAAAGAGGACTTAAAAATTGAGTGATAGGTTGCCCAATAAGCTACATATGTCTTTAATGAAGCTAATCTATAATTGTTACTAGGTACGAAAAACGAGTTTGAGTTCACACTCCAAACTCCTGGCAAAACACGACTGACATACATAAAATATTAACATCTAAATAAAACTAAGAAAATTCTGGGTCAGGAAATGATCCTATTACTGAAACAGTGGGACACTTCCAGGTACAGCTTTATTTTTCTTTTTTTTTTTAATCACTGATTTTTTAATCTAATTTATTTTCTTCATTATATATACATGTGTGAATGCATAACTATGCATACACCCTTTTTCATCTTTCTTTAATGCTGCTGATAAGTAATCATATAAAAAAGTTACAGTCTCAACCTATGACTGTAGTCTGTGCTCTTCATGGCCTGACATAATCAATGTAAAATATCCAATCTTCTCAGACAAGAAGTGAAGAAAATGCAAGAATTGACTACATTTCACAGCTCTACCTGACATCAAGGGTTAGTTCAACTGCAAATGACATGTGCAGCTGGGGTTTTCAAGACTAGAAAAACATCACCCATGTATGAAAAGCAACCTCTCTATATATATATTTTAAATTTTTCATTTTTTTTTAATGCCAGAGAAAACTATGTCTATGCTTGATTTGGAAACCTGTGCATTTATTATTGCCTTTTTACTGCATTCTTTGTCATGCTGATTGCGTAAAATAAGGAAAAGGGTGCAGCAAATACATTGAACTATGACTACAAGGAGGACTTAAAGACACTGAACAAAACCCCTGTTCATCAACCCCTGAACAAAATAATTGATAGCGGCAGTCTTCTGTAAGGCCTATGTTTAATTTTTCTGATGATATGTAGGAAGACTGAAAGAGTAAAGTGCAATTTGATGGAACAATTTTTTTGTAAGGAACTACACATCAGTTGCTGGCACCGGAACTTGCACCATTTGAAAGGTGGCAGACTTCAAGTAACACTGCAGAAATAACACATGAGGAAGAATGGCAAAGAAATATGATAGAGAAATTAAGGAGATGGTTTAGGAATTTAACACCTGACTGAAGCTTCAGAATGTTTTGAATTCCTTAAAAGGTTTCCATGGAAACTCCAAACCACTTTTCCACATAGCAAAATATGTGTTTGACTAGTGCTTAGACCCATGTAAGTCATATACTGCTTACAAACCGCTATTTGGTTTCAGTTTGATTAAGAAGTTTCCAGGACCTTCCGCACAGAGCCTAGGGAGATGCTCCATTCATTCCCCTCATTCGTGTGAGACTACAGGTATGAACAATGCTGAAGCAGCAGGACTCACAGTGCAGGGCTTCTGCACCTAATTGTGCTTTGGGAAAGCAGTGACCCCTGCCCAGCCTACCAGGTTTGGTGTCATAATGCTGAACTGTCACATATTATTCAGATCACACAGGACTAAACAGGCAGCCTGGTGGCAGTGACATTAACAATCTAGAGCCAAATCCTATGCTTTTGGGTCAGAGCTCCTCTCACCTTTGATAAGAACAGAGAGTCATAACGGGAAATAGATCCTCAGCAGCTGTGGACTTTCTCTTTAAAACAGGCATGTTGAAATGAACTTTCACATTCCCCATCCACATTTGATCTACTGTTTTAGACAAACCAAAGAAAAGGGAAGGCTATGTTTGTAGGCCGGCTGCAGGTAGCTTCATTCCAGGTTTAAAAGACATTGGCATTAGATGCAAAGTGAAAATCAAAGCAAAAAAAATGTTCCTCTTTATTTGATCCTTCCAGATGAGTTACTGTTTACACTGATGATACGGGAGCATCCATCAATGTCTTAAGGAGGAAGGAAATCCCCTTACCTCTGCTTCAACAGCGGAACTTTATTAAAGAGAACACAGAGCCACAGACATAACTCCTATCTTGGCATGTAAAGCACACATCTAGAGTTAACAGCTGGATTTTTGGACTCTGTGGTTTTGAGGTCAGGCTGTTTCTCAGTGGTAGTTCAGCAGATACACACGGGATACACAAATGCACAGCAGCGATTTTGCGCAGCAGGCTTGCATGATACCTTCAATTTGTTATGAAGTACTTGGTAAGTAGGTTTGTCATCCATCGTCTATGTCAATGGGAGGTTTGTCTTTCTGGACAAAGAGTCCATTTCATGGTTAACTGCAATTCCAGAAATATACTTCCAGGACTATTTCTTACAGTCAAAGACCACACTGCTGTGCTATCATTACTATTTACATTTAATAGTCAGTAGAGCTGCATGCAAAATACACCAGAACAGAATTTCATAGAGGTCTTGATATGGATGTTAACTTTTAAAATCTTACCCTAGCATCAATGTAACTTGCAATGTATATTAGGCAGTGGTAATAAAATAAAGGAGAAAGATTGATTTCAAAGTCTTAGGGTGAGGATATCCAGTCTTCTTTACTTTGACTTAACTGATAGGGGATATGTATATAAGTATGTTCACAAATACAGTGAGATTAAAGTGTAGATAAATGAAATGCTCTAATGTCAAACCAACATTATTTTTAACTGTCAAGACTTGTGTACTTGCCTAAGTAACCAGAAATCTAGTGTACTATAATTCCATAAAATAAGATAGATTACATTACACTTTAATTTGGAAAACTTCAGTAAGCAGAAGACTTAAACCCTAAGGCAATTCAAGTACTTTAATGATATATATTTTATTTGCTATTGGAAGGGAAAAGAGTGAGTCATCCAAGCTGATATTTTCCACCATAGACAAGTTTAAACTACAGAGTGAACAGGTCTCTAATTACAAGTGTTAAAGAAAGCATTTTTTGTTAAAATCTACTACTAAATGCTAACTAACTAATCTGCATAATGGATTTCCTATGCAAAAGTTAGAAGAAAAACATTTCTTTGTGTTCAGGATGACATCCTGCATCCTACTTCATAAAAAATAGAACCTTGTAGAAAACTATGTTTATTTATCAACATAGTGGAAACTTACACAAAAAGGTTTTCTAGAGTGAAAACCTGTAACTGGTGATGCTAAATGGGCTTTAATTTGAAAGCCCATTGCACAGAGGAGTTTAACTTGGTCTAATTGGTGTGATCAGTCCCATCCTATGTATGGTAGACAAGGAAGTTATTTTTCACTCTATAGGTCATAAATAGGTAGCATCAGGCCCTGTCTAAATTGGAAAATTTAATATTGCACATTTATGACTGCATTTTAACTTGTTTTGTAAAGGAAGACAGGATCAATTTACCATAGGTACTGTGTTGTTTGATATCTGTACCTCAGATTACAGTTTCTGAACTGTCAATGCAGATCTGAGCATCACATGAATGTGTCTATACTTGCACTGAGTAGTTGATTACTTTTTTATTCCAACTGTTGACAATATCCCGGAGGATACAAAGTAGAAGATTTAATGCACATAGGCAAGTTTTTGCAAACCATGTTTTCATTATCAGACTATATAATGCAAGACAGTTAACACTTTAGCTTTGAATTATTTGTCTCCTAGACATACCTATTCTCTGTGCAATTATACAGCAGTTTATCCCTATTGTCATTGAAATACTGCATGGCTCTTAGAATTTCTGTTTGGGAATAGAAACCTTAAAACTAAGAACAAAACAAAGTGGACTTTTATTTTCGCATAATTTTCCTGTGTTTAAAGTTCTTAGTTCCTCCCTCATCTTTGAGAGGGGTAACACAGCCCAAAAGAAGCAAGAGGTACCAGGAAAACAAATTTATCTTGGACAAACAAAGCTTTCAGCTTGTCATCTCCATGTGCGGTATATCTTGCTTTACAAGTTTTCAGATACAATTAGCGTTAGTACCTGCTTTTATTGCTTTTCTCATTCCTTTAAGTATATGTTGTAGAGAAGAATGACAGGTTCCTTTTGGTATTCATTTCTGTGGTGACAGGAGTCAATCAGGCTCTGCACTGCCTGTGCACAATCCCTTTGGGAGAGAAGTTACAGGACAGAACCACAGTTCAAGTGCACTGTGCTTTGTGCAGTCCTCTTCCTTTGTTATAAAAAGGCAGGAAGAGCTGAATGCAATTCTGATTTGCTGGGGGTTTAGCAGCCTTAAATAGATTTGCTGATAATGAGGCTTACCCAGTTCCTCATAATACAATTGGAGCATTGCTTCCAAAAGTAAATTTTGGAGAGGTAGAACTTTTGCTCACAGCAATGTATTGTTAAGATCACTCTGCCTGCAAATCCATCAGGGTGGCTGCTGTTATTCTCACCATCGCCCTAACTGAGCTCCCACACCTTAGGGAGAACAGAAAATAATGGCCTGAGTGGTTACTTAAATGTCAAAACATTCATTTTTCATGTGTTTTTTCTCCAATGTTAGTACTCTCAGTTAAATACTGTTCTGGTAACATGAGAGCTCAGGTACAGGCACAAATTTAGTCAATGTACATTATTGCCTAAGTGATTAGAAATTAGCAAAAGCTAAAAATAGTTAGCTAAATGTTGCTAAAAATAAACAATGAGAACTGAAATAATAGGACATTTCAGTGATTAAGTCAGGACCAGGCATGGTAAAATCATTAGGACAAGGGCATATTTGAAAAAGTTGGTAATTTATACGTGTTGGCTAATCTGAGTCAGGTGTGCCAACAGTTCGTCAGGTCATAAAAGTCAGCCATATTGGTTAAAAAATATCATCAGATAATTAATATTTTTCATTCTTTTAGTTTTCCTTACCTATTTTCAATCCATCCAAGAATCATTTTTCCTTGCCAGGTTTTGGATTTAGATGACATTAACAGGAAATCTAATTCATTAACAGCTTCTGTTTCTATCTGCGTAACGACACTTAATGACAGGTTTGTACTGTGCTTTATGTCATGTAAAAATGCATTTATACACACAGTCTGATAATGTAAGAATGTATATAGAAATCACTAATCCAGGATAGTATCAGCTATCTGCATAATTCTGCATTTGAAGGTAGAAATTAAAACATTGCCTTGTAGAACCAAAACAAAAAACAAAAACAAAACCCCAAAACAACAACAACAACATCACTAGGTTAAAAAGGACTGAAACAACACACAAGGATTAAGTGCAACTCTAGAGACCTTGCTACAACCTCAAATATTCCCACTTATCTTGCTCTACCTTATTATTTGCCCGTGATTTTCAAAGCTATTGATTTTCAACATTGTCTTTTCTCTTAAAAAGATATGGGCTACATTAGTTTCCCAGCTGTCATTCCTGTCATCTTTCTGCGGTATCAGCCTTCATCTTCACCTTTGTCTCCTGTCTCACTAGGAATTTTTTATCCTCCCTATAAAGATGCTGTATGTTTTTTCTTGTTTATAGGCCAAATAGCGTATAATCTGAAATTAAATAATATCCACTTGTATATTTAAATTACTAATTAAAATATCAGTTGAGTTCTCAACATATTTACAGATGTGCTTCATTTTGACTCCAGTGAGATTCCTCCCAGGGGCCAAGTGTTCAAGTTTAAGCAAAATAAAGACATGGAGGAACCTACTCCACCACCAGGCAATCCTTTGGAAGGCGAGAAATTTGTTTTCCATGCCACTGAGTAGAGCAGGCAGAATAAATATACAAGGAGTGTGTCCAACTCACCAGACTATTTGGTATCACAGAAAAGCCTTAATCTCTTGGCATTACCTCACTTGGGATAATAATTACATATTCATTGAGACAAAGAGAAGGAGACAAGGACTTTCAGGCTCAGTAGTTAGGGCATAGGTGGGAACAAGAGATTCCAGCCTCTGTTTTCCTGAATATTTAATTATTTATAAACTAAAACATCTCCAAAGATAACATTAAGAAAGACCTTCTCGAGAATAGATAACAACCTGCAGATTATTGCATGACGAAACCTGGATTTAAGTCTCAGCCTCTTATCGGACAGGGTAAAGATTCAAAGCTCAGCCTTTTATAATCATCAGTGTACTCCAAACACTGGGAAGTGGAGCAGAACAACCCTGAAATATCCCCAAAATCTCAGCCTTCTTATACCTCATAGGAAAGGTCTGTAATTTGGGAGTACTTAGCTCTATGAATTTGCATCTGTGAAAGATAACAAGTCCCTTAGCCTTTCATCAGGATTTTGATGTGGCCTAGGAGCTCCAGCTAGCAAACAGTGTGGATAGAAATCCTCTTTTCAGTAGAAACTTAAGGACTGAACACTTAGGCATCAGAACCAAATACTGACTTAAGCCTTGCTTAAACTTTACCATGTTGAATCAGTGATGTGCAAAGCATAACATCATAAGAAGAAGTCATATTCTGACATAAATATTTCTTTTGTTATTGGCTATCATTGCAAGCAAATGTGAGGATTTGTTTAATGTTTTCCATAAGACCTGAAGTTTGGCTTCCAGGTTGGTCTCATAAATATTTAAGTGAGTTTACATTGTCATTATTATTTTACATAAATCTCTGCAATTTTTTAGGGGCTGGTTTTCAGCTAAATATCTTGCTATCCATTTCCTGAAAATATACGAAAATTTTAAAATATTTGATTTTTTTTCTGTTCTGAATAGTTGATTTAGAAAAGTTTATTTCAGCTGCTGTACTTTAATTCCCTAGTTTTTGCAGGCACACTTGAGAAGTAAAGTCACAGAATTTCCTAAAAGGGGATTTAAACTGCAAATGGAAATTTTTTTTTCTTTTATTCCTCTTCATCTTATTTAAGGCAGTTTTAACCATTTTCTTTAAAGGCACCTCAGATAGAAACAAGATTCTCATCCCATCAGTGTATTAAAAAAAGAACGTTATTTGCATCAATGCCAACAGTCATGGCAGAGTTAAAGTAAAAATCTGCTGTTTGAGTTGAACTTTCATTTCAGTGATTTCTCTGTTGGATAGACATTGAAAAAGTAGAGGTTTCCTATCACAGCAGTGCACTCTGTATTTGTAGTTCTAGACAGAATTCTGACTAGGGCCCTGGGGACTGGGGATCCTGTGTTACTTGATCCTCCTGCGTTACAGGGAGGTAACAGATTTCCTCCCTGTGCTCATCAAACTCCAGCGAGATATACTTTTTCATAGTTATTTCAACACTAACTCAGATAGATTGATACCTAATACATTTAAATAACTGATACATGTTCCTTTTTTCCCTGCACTGCTACATGCTCGAATAATAATAATAAAATAATGCTGTCTTTTCCCCATGGCATGATGTGAAGCTCAAATCTTTAAAATATATAAAATCCTCTGAAAACCTCACGTTGCAAACTGTAGAAGCCAATAAAATTCACTGGTGTTTTTTTTCATTATTTCCTCAGGCACAACACTTTCCAGAAAATGAACACTTAAAGAATGGCCAAGTTCTGTTTGGTAAGAAGTTTGAGCAAACCTCAAAAAATTCCACTTTATGCTGTGTATAACATTAACAAAGCATCTTTAAAAGATATTCAGTTTCTCTACCACATATACTGGAACATGCACCTTGATTTCCTGCAAGCAGTGCCAAGGAGTGTCTCTGCCCAGCCCAGGTCGGCTCCTCGCGCTCCAAACCTTCCCTCTGAAGGCATGGCCACAGGGCCCTCACCGGCCGGGGAGCCACAGGGCAGCTCTGGCATCTCTGCTCTTCACAGCAAGGCAGCAGTAAAGGAGATGAGAAGAGGTCTCTGCATGGAGAGCACTGAAGGTCTTTATTCACGTGATAGCATGCAGATCTCCAGAAGCAAAGACTCTGAAAGGCAGAGGATCTGGAATCTTACGGGGACAAGGAGGGGCAGAGTTGGAGTCCCTCAGAGACCTATAGGACAAACCCAAGGGAGTGGCCAGGACTATCAGGGAAAAGGGGAAAAATGGGGTGGGGGGAATACCATATCTCCCCAGTTTTTACTAAATTGAAAAGGGAAGGATCCTTCTCAAAGACTTTCACAGTAAACATTTATGCCACAAAAATTTATGAGAACAATGTACAATTTAAAACAACAACATAAGGCAAAGTAATAATATGGGTGCAGGTTGAGTTTTTGGACTGCAGTTGTCTTTGTGGTTTCTTGGCGTTGTTTTTCTGCCAGGGCTGCCAAGGTGTTTGTTGAGTTGCTTGTGGGGCTGCTGCTGCTGCTCTGCTGCTGCTCGTGGTCTCACTGTTGCTGCTGTTTCACACCGCACCCCGCGCTCCACCGGGTCCCGGCATGGAGGGGAGTGGGACCCCTCCCGCTGCCACCCCTGAGCCCACGCTTAACCCCGTATGACCTACCAGGAACTTTTTTATTATTTCAAAATTGAAAAGAATTTAAAATTGGAAGGTAGCCATCAGAGCCAAATCATACAAGTTTGCACAAAAATCCAAAATGCAGATAATTTAACTTTCATCTATAAGGACACATTAAAAATAAGAAGTTCCACAAATATATAATACTGAAATATTACTGCATAATAATAAACACAAATATACAATAGTGAAAACAAATTCTCCAGATGATTGAAGACAACTTTCTGACATGAGTGTTGGAAAAGCCAACAGAGAAAGGTGTTTTGCTGGGTGTTGTATTAACAAGCCAGGAGGGACTGAGTGAAGATGTGAACACTGGGGGCAGCCTTGGCTGCAGTGACCGTGAAATGGAGGAACTTGGGTTCCTGCATGGGAGAAGCAAAGCAGTAAGCAGGACTAGAACACTGAACTCCCAGAGAACTAACTTCAAGATCTTCAAAGACCTACTTAGATGACTTAGAGGACAAGGGTTAGGACCGTAGAAGATAAAGGAGTCCAGGTTTTGGAGGTATGAGAGGGAGGCTGGAGAAAGGAATACTTATCCTTGGTTGTGGAGGGCTGGGTGAAATATCAGCTGAACAGGCTTAACACCCATGAATCCATCGGCCCTGCTAGGATATACTCATGGGTGCTGAGGGAGTTGGCAGATGTTGCTCTGTAGCTCTTCATTACCTTTGAAAAGCATGAAGATCTGAAGAGGTGCCCAATGAATGGTCACTCCCATCTTCAAAAAGGGCAAGAAGAAAACTACTCACCACTCAGTCTCACCTCCAACCCTAGAAAGGTGAGGGAACAAATCATTCTGGAGGTCATCACCAAGCATATAGAAGAAAAGAAGGTAGCTAGGAGTAGTCAGCATGGATTCCCTAAGAGTAAATCGTGCTTGACCAATTTGACAGCCCTAATGATAGCAGGGTGAGATGGGCTGATGATGGGAGAGCAGTGGATGTTGTCTACCT
>VZRF01011892.1:55624-68012 GCA_013396875.1 Vireo altiloquus
CATACAAGTTTGCACAAAAATCCAAAATGCAGATAATTTAACTTTCATCTATAAGGACACATTAAAAATAAGAAGTTCCACAAATATATAATACTGAAATATTACTGCATAATAATAAACACAAATATACAATAGTGAAAACAAATTCTCCAGATGATTGAAGACAACTTTCTGACATGAGTGTTGGAAAAGCCAACAGAGAAAGGTGTTTTGCTGGGTGTTGTATTAACAAGCCAGGAGGGACTGAGTGAAGATGTGAACACTGGGGGCAGCCTTGGCTGCAGTGACCGTGAAATGGAGGAACTTGGGTTCCTGCATGGGAGAAGCAAAGCAGTAAGCAGGACTAGAACACTGAACTCCCAGAGAACTAACTTCAAGATCTTCAAAGACCTACTTAGATGACTTAGAGGACAAGGGTTAGGACCGTAGAAGATAAAGGAGTCCAGGTTTTGGAGGTATGAGAGGGAGGCTGGAGAAAGGAATACTTACCCTTGGTTGTGGAGGGCTGGGTGAAATATCAGCTGAACAGGCTTAACACCCATGAATCCATCGGCCCTGCTAGGATATACTCATGGGTGCTGAGGGAGTTGGCAGATGTTGCTCTGTAGCTCTTCATTACCTTTGAAAAGCATGAAGATCTGAAGAGGTGCCCAATGAATGGTCACTCCCATCTTCAAAAAGGGCAAGAAGAAAACTACTCACCACTCAGTCTCACCTCCAACCCTAGAAAGGTGAGGGAACAAATCATTCTGGAGGTCATCACCAAGCATATAGAAGAAAAGAAGGTAGCTAGGAGTAGTCAGCATGGATTCCCTAAGAGTAAATCGTGCTTGACCAATTTGACAGCCCTAATGATAGCAGGGTGAGATGGGCTGATGATGGGAGAGCAGTGGATGTTGTCTACCTTGATGTCAGCAAGGCTTTTGACACTGTCTCCCATAACATCCTTAGAGGTAAGCTGTGGGTTATATGAAGGGACAGTGATGAGGCCAATGGGATCCTGGGTTGCATCAGGAAGAGTGTGGTGAGCAGGTCAAGGGAGCTGATGCTCCTCATCTGCTGGGCCCTGGTGAGGCCATATCTGGTCTCTACAGATGAAGAAAGACAAGGAGCTACTGGAGAGGGTCCAGTAAAAGGCCACAAAGATGATGAGGGGTCTGGAGCATCTCTCTTATGATGAGAAACCAAGGGAGATGGGTCTGCTTAGTCTTGAGAAGAGCCAGCTGGGAGGCTCATTAATGTGTATAAATATCTCAAAGGCGAGTGCCAGGAGGATGGTACCAGACTCTTTTCAGTGGTGTCCATGGACATAATGAGGAGCAATGGCCATTAATTAAAATAGAAAATGTTCCAGATCAACAAAGGGAAGAATTTCTTTCCATTGACCATGTCACTGGAACAGGCTGTCCAGGGAAGTCAGAGTCATCCTCCCTGGAGATGTTCAAAACCCACCTGGATGTATTCCTGTGTCACCTGCTCTAGGAGACCCCCCCCTTGGCAGGAGTGTTGGACTAGAAGTCCCTTTCAACACCAACAATTCTATGATTATGTGAAATAATGACACATGATATGCTTTCTACTCCAGTCCTCACATGTATAGTTACTCTGTGTGCAATTAGATAAAAGAGAGCTATGGAATTCTTTGTACCCCTCAAAGGCAGCTGATATTAATGAAAATATTTTTGGAATTTTTCTTTGTATTTATGATACATCTTTCTATTATGAAATTACAAAAGTATACCTAGCTCCACATAAAAGATTTTGAATGTCATTCAATATTGTATGTGGCAATTGTTATAGTGAAGCTGGATGTCTAAATATCGAATTAAGAGACACAATGCAAAATTTTCTGTTCACTCTGGTTTTACTCTTTTGTCTCAAATCCTGTTTTTTTCCAGTGGTTCACAGTAATTGTAAAATGAATAGTCCTCTATAAAAATCTTAAGAGTTGCTTTTTATCAACATCATGCATGTTACAAAATTTGGGTTATAGATAAAATATGTTTATAAATAATAAACATATAATATCTATTATNAATGCTTTACAACAAATTGCAAAAATTACCTGAAATCAGGAAATTTCTTGTGTCTATCTAAAGTACAGATGATCAAAATTATTTAATGTATTTTCAACGTAGTAATTGTTGTTCAGTCACTTCTACTACCGTGACATTGCCTTCCTGATGGAATTTCTTGGGGAAGACTAGTGCAGAAGTATGTGGCACAAGAAACAGCTTCCCCTAAAAATATAAAAAGTCATTTGATATCTGTTTTACTGGCAACCATGAGGATGGATTGATTGAAAATGCATCTAGTAAATAGAAAAAATCCACTCATTATTGATATGCATTGTATTTAATCCACTCTTCTGAAGTCATGTCACTTCACTTCATGCTGCAGTCACATTTCCACACAGCAACAGCCATATGTACTGAGGAGCTCCCTTTTGATTATCACTGGTTAGGGCATGTCTTATTTCTTTAATGCCTTCCCAGTGTTAATGGATTAATTTAGTACAATAGCAAATACAAAGGGTGATCCTTTGACTTATCTTTGGTGTTAAAAACTGTAGTCTTCTCCATGTTAACCAGCAAGAGATAAGGTTGTTTTAATAGAAATGAAGCCAGGTTGATTTGTAATACTTCACTGGTTACACTCTGTTCTTGGGTTTCTGCCTTTCTTTTTCCCTTTGTGTGACCAATCCCTTCATACTACTACCATGTTGAAAAGCAGCAGCCTACCTAAGAGCTATACTCAAATGTTATCAGCTTCCTACTTAAATGGATTAGGAATATATAGATATATTTTGACCAGTGATGCCTATTCATCTTTATGATCCATGATCCATTAGAAAGGCTTCTCATAGTCCATGAATTTCCTGAAAAGAGTGGAACAGGCAGGGGATGGGGGCAGAAAGAAACACATTTTAGTAGCACATAAGTGGCTTAGGAAAGCTCATTTTTTTCTTTGCTGCAAAAATTCTCTGGACAATATTAATTTCCTATTCCACACCAGGGTAAAACCAAGATATTTGAAAACAATATGAAAGATGCATATGAAGGTCCTTACTAGAAATACGAAGTGATTTAGAGAAGCCTAATGATTGAGAATCTTATTTGGGATGCAAAAGACCCAGTTTTAAGTCCTTGGTGTGCATTATGTACTCGCATTACTGTGTGGTCCCATGTTTCGTCAGCGACTGTTCTAACTTCTAATCTGATCTGACATGTTGTTACTGAATTTATCCTATGGAGTTCTAATTGTATAAATAATTGAATTTTTTTGGAGCAGAGATTTGAACCTCATTCTTCCCAAATAAGTACTCTTAACTACTGGGTCTTACAGTTCTTCCTCTCTCTTCTCTTCTCAATGAATATTCAATATTTTATATAAAGGGGAGTTGTTCCAAGAAGAACAGAAGAGCAAACTGTATTTTCTTTTAACTCATTTCCTTTCTTTGATTAGCTCTTACACTGTCATGTGTTCCCTCTGGCTCAGTACCAGGCAGTCTATCAAATTCCCTTCATCCTCTTTTTAAGGGCCTTCTTTTTCCATTGATTTTATAGTGCATCTTATCTTAATATTTGGACAGTAGATTTTTAACATTCTCCTCCCTAACTTTTTGAAATGCCACAGTTTTTGTGAAAGTTTTCATTTTCACTGGCAGATTTTTCATAACTTTCATTGTGATTAAATTTTATTTCTATTACTTTGTCTGCTCTTGGCATACAAAATACCATGGAAAGGAACAAGTGATAAACTTCAATTGAACCAAAGAACAGAGGAGAAAATTAGGACAAAAAAGCTAATATGACATTACTTCAAAGTGCAATGAATATAAAGACTAGAATCTTCCTTTGTTTGGCATTATTTGTCAAAGAAAAACTCCTAGGTGGTCTTTTGAAACAGCAGGAATAAATGCATCTTTACTGGTCTCTTAAGAAGTAGAAAGTTATAAAAAATAATACTAAAAAAATATTCTAAATGAATAATATTTATTCCTGGAAAAGGAGACCACAAAGACTGAAACTTTTCCCTTTTAAAACAGAAGGACATTTTGAAGTGAAAAAAAATCATTAAGACAGCATTAAAATATGGACAATATTCAAGAACAGAAATCATCAGTGTGTCCCATTGTTAAAGGATAGTTCAAAGTGATTTGAAATTCTCTTATGCTGCCTTTAACCAAAGTCCTTAGTAGACAAATCTGCTGTATAGTCTTTGAGGTTATAAGATACCTGAGAAAAAGACTGATTAATTAGTCTTAATTACTATTAAAATAAAATAATACAAAAAGCTGTCAAAAGCAATAATAGTTCAGCAGAAAACTCAGAGAGTGAGGGATGCTATCCACAGGTTGGAACAACATGCACTTTTTCAGTTCACAGTTTAACACATGACAATTATATATTTCCCTGAAATTCAACTATTACCAGCTTCAAGCATAAGTCTTTAAGGAGCGAGTCTTGTGTACTCATGAAATTTTTATCAGCCAACAGTCAGTCCTTCTGTGTCACAGTTGTCTGAAACATGCAAATAATTTCAAATTCTGGTGTATGGACATGTAATACTGTATAAATTCCTGTAGTTAGTATTTCTTAGAGTTGGATATGGTATTTTACTGTGGCTTCAGGAAAGCTATATTTTGAAGCATTCTGCTTATGTTGTTGCAGCTGTAGTCTTTGCACCCATGTATCCTATTTTCCGACTTCTTTTTTAGTTTGTCTGTAGAGTTTTGAAAGCCTGGATTACTAGTCCCAGGTATAGGAATCCAAATGTTTATTTTCTTGATGCTGATCCTAAATGCCAAAGGGTATATGAGTCATTCTTTCTCAATATGTGGCTGCAATAAGTAGTGGATATAAACAAAAAAGGTTAATGCCAAATTGCTGAATGACCAGAATCTTCCTTGTTCAGAAAATTTAAATATTAAGACACCAGATTTAGGCAGCATTTTGCCTCACTCTGGAGTGAAAATTCACCTGAAATTGTTCTCCAATCCCAGAGAAAGGAGCAACCTGTGGAGTCTATACCTTATTTCTGAAATGTCCATCTAATACAGTTCAACTTGTAGGAATGAGGCAATAAGAAAAAAAAAATTTTTTTACAGCTCCCAACTCACACATTCTTCTTTTCTACATTTCTTACTATGTTATTTCCCAGGGCACTTCGTACAGAAACCCCTTAGATCCAGACAAAGACAGTTGTGGTTTTGGTCAGTGAATTGGCCCAAACAAGAACACTCCCATCCATCACTGGTCACCTTCTGCAATCACAATTTTCTGCAAATTAAAGTTCTGAATTTGGTCTAAAGCATGAAAAGTAAGTTTAATGGCCCTACAGGATATTATTAGAAGACATTGTTCACTCTATTCTTATGTTTCAAGTGGCATCTTAATTATGGTATCACAAGGCATTATGCCAAGAATGCCATTTTGTTTGAGCAATCCCATTATCCACCTTTTTGCCTTTTGTGATTCAACTAGATTATATTTTTTCAATTATGTTTCCATTTCCACTGCCAGCACTGATGTAATTCTATTTGAACTCTTTTCCATTATCATTCTTGATAAATGGATTCGGTTGAATATTGTTTTGTGTTTATATTTTAGAATTAGCAAAAGAAATACTCTAGTGAATGAAGAATATTTAAGTAAAATCCACTTTCCTTTGGAGTATTATACGTCATTTTATCAAGAGTTCACACTGGTTTTTGGCTGTTTGGAGGTTATTATAAACTTAGAATGGATATTCTAAGGAAAATGTAAGGAATAGTTAAAAGTCTTCCCTCCTACAAGAGTTGTGTCTAATAGTTGGTAGCAGAGTAAGTGGGCTTAGCTGCTATCACATCATGTATTTGTGATGCTTTTGCACTTCAAATCAGTAGATCAGTATGGCTGAATAATATCCTTCTTGGTAGAGATCCAGGACTGTAGTAGACAGACATTGAAAGGCACAGACAGAAAAAGATACAGAGCAATGTTACATGGAGAAGTGACACGTGCCTATCATTCTAAGTATTAAAACTGACAAGACTACAGATATATAACACATTTTTACTCCATCAGACTGTGTAGTTTTCCCCTCCTTTTTGTCATCTGTTTTCCTGTGACTCTTGATGATTAGATAGAATATAAAAACCTCTATGTCTAGGAGTGACAAGGACACAACATAAGACACATCCAGAGACGTATGTTTGATTTGTTCTTCCAGGGCAAATCTCAGTTGTACTAGTGGAATATGAGAAGCTGACATCATTCCCTGCCACAGGTGGACAGCTTCAGGGAAGGAGAACACAGTGCACGTCTCTCCACTGAGAACTTGACAGTCATTGCTGCAAGAAAGATAACTCCTACTATCTATTGCCTTCTGTTTAAAACTTTCCATAATAGCAATATTTTCCCTTAAAATTTCAATGCAAAGTCTACTTAATTTGCAGAAACTTATTTTTTTTTAGGAGACTAAAGTATTGAATTTTTTTTTCCTGAAGGGACTTTATTTATTTTCCATCTCGTTTTACTTTTAAAAGACTGTGCCTTATGTGCTGGCTCATCATTTTTTTACAGTGTAAAGAAAGATCAGAAAAATTCCAAACTCCATTTTATTATTTCATATTTCATCTTTTTCTTTACTTAAAGCAATAGGGACTATAAAAAATATACTCTTCCTGTAAAAATATATATATATATTTCCAGATATCAAAGGCTGAGATGTGGTCTGGCATTTTTGAATGACGCATAACATGATGGGACGTAGACTTTAATTGATGTGTTGTAACAGACAAACTATTTGGCTAGTGCAAATGCTACTTCCTCTCTTATTAAGTTGGCTGCTGCTTTATACTACAGGCTACATTCTGAGGAAACTGTTCAGCTTTTAGAAACAGACAATCATTTATTCCTCTAAACTGTTAATTAAAATACAAACACAATGGCTTTTGAATCAGATTTAGCCAGCATTATTGGTTCTGGGTTTTGAAATGGAGATTGTTGTTGGCAGCTGCAGGCTGCACACAAAAAGTTAAGACATGAAAGGCTAATTTCTTCTCATCACATGGAAGTGCAAATTACCCCCTTTCTTTGTGATGAACCAAACAAACTGCTTAAGCTCTAGAACACCACTGCAGAATTAGGCTGACCTACTGGGATAATTTCACTGTTGGAGAATCAGCAGGAAATGTTGGTCTTCAGTAAAGGCAAAGAAAATAATAATAATAAAACAGAAGTTAGCAATATGTAAGGCCTTGCTCCCAAAATGCCCAAAAATTATCATTTAATGCAGCATTATGTACTTTCCTGTATCTGCTTAGTGCTGGAAATGCATGTGTTTTTCATACAGAACTGAGCTATTGTTTTCCTATTATTGTTGAGATTACCAAGACATTCAAGACCATGATTTTTCCTTATTTTTCCAATATTCTAAGAAGGATAGTTTTAAAATGTGTATACAGACAATCCATTAAACCATGTAGCTGGCCACAGAGACAAGTAGCTAATGCAAGCAAGAAGAAAATAATGCCTGCAAATGCTCATTTGAACTCTTAAATGAAATCACTGACTTTTTGTTTCCTTTTTTTTTGTGTCTCTGTTGTGCTTACTTTCCAGTAGCTATGGGTGAAATGAAATACTCATCGTGAATATTCACTGGAATATTGAATTCAAGTGGAAGTATATTCATAAAAAGTCTATTTCAAATTTATATTTGAAATACAAAATATGATGGAGATAAAGCTGCACAATCAGACACAGCACCATTAATTTGAAATATTCAAAAGCAACTCTGAAATAAATTTTAGACCTTGCATAGGGTAAAATGTCAAACACAGTCACAGCTGTGACTATTCACAAAGAAAATAAATGAAACATATTATTTGTCTCCAAACAAAATTTTTAAATTTTAAAAATTTATAAGGTGCCATCTGTTATGGAACATGCAGTCTTACAAGCAAGTCTACCACCTTGTTTTTAATACCAATAAATACAGAAATCAGTGTCTTGTGTGATCATCTGTGCAACAACTCTAAAGCTGTTATTGCTTTCTCTACAATCTCTTGGGCTGTACTACATATGTGAAAGTGGGCACTGGGCATGTTAGATGTCCCATGGAATGCAGACTAGCCAGGGATGGTGCTGGTTTCCCAACTGTCCTGTTTTATATCTGCCAGGCATGTGCAGGTTTCTAAAACCACCCCATGTCTTTAAAGATATTACTGGACCCCTATGTACAGACGGCCATGGAATAATCTAATGCTAAAAATGTTAAAATGTCCATTGCTTATGTACTGAACAACATTTTGTCTGACATGAACATCTTTACCTCACAAAGCCAGGGCTGGAAGTGGTTCTTCTACATTAGCTCCAATAATATTTACTGCACAGAAGAATTCCTGCAACACAGTAAAAGAATTTTCCAAAGAACAGGCCTTACAAGGACTTTACAACATAGCATGGTAAAGTCCTTTTGTGGAACAAGTACTTAGCTAAGTTGGCACAGACTAAACATTTCCATTTTTTGTCTGAACATGCCTTAGAAGGAATGATTTCTAAGTCATGCAGCAATTAGTTAAGGCATGTGGGTGCAGATGTGCTTCGGCAGCTCTGAATGCAGCCTGTTGTTGCGAGCTCTTCTGTATTTCAGCTTGTGCTCAAACTAACATGAACTACTTACGGTTTGTATTTGTTTTAAGAAGTTACAAGTTGTAAGAAGAGTGAAAAGATTTCTTTTTTAAACCCAGGATTTAAAGGTTGAGAAATCTCAATCATGCATTTTAACATGAAAATCTAAAGACTTGGGACAGGAAGGAATTTGGCCTTTATTTCTTTAAGAATTATTGGAGGAGTTTCCTTAATTATTGACTTATTAACAGTTAAACTGGACATATGTCTTTTGTTATTGAAGGAAATGTAATACACAGGAACATAGTAAATATCCTATTTCAATGAGGTGGGGGAATACAAAAACTAAGGCATGAGAAGAAAGCATACATTAAAGTTGAGCCATGAATCAGAAAGAGAGTATAGATATCTCCTGATTGTTTAACACAGTACCACACACAGGACCCTTTCTTCAGAGATCTCTCTGTTTCTGAGCCCTACTCAGACATGGTTGACTGTATTTCTTGAGGTGGCACAGGTCTCTGCATACCAGCATTCACCTGAGCAACAGGTCAATGACACAAGATAAAGACTGCAGGCAGAAGGGCCTGGATCAATAGGCAGCATGAAGCATCCCTCTTTGCAATTGAGGTGATACTGCTGTGAATTGCTTTCACATTGCTTGTGAAATGGTTCAGCTAAACATGACTTAACCAGGAAGACATAGAAGTGGCAAAAGGCAAGAGGCAAAAGGCAAAAGTAGAGTGCAGTGGGTAAGATAAGTGAGATCAACCAGCAAGAGGATTCTCAGGGAGACTGAGAGGAGCACAGACGGAAGGCAGCCAAGCAGTGAGAGGACGTGAATTTTTCCAGAACAGAGCTCTAAGGCATAACTGATAACTACTGCTCCAGGAGAATAACCTAATGATAGTTATACTTCTTTGTGGCACAAGAGAGAGGGTAGTACTTCTCTGCAACCACAGGAAACACTGATTGAGGAACAAATTTAAGTTGGCATGGGTCTCTGGAGATCAGCTAGTCCAAAGGCTTTTCAGTAAGGATAAGTGCAGGATCAGACAATGTTCTAGTATCTAATTGCTTTAATTGGGAAGAACTATTTTCTCTTTATATCCAGTAAGACTTTCCCTTGATATAAATTGTGAGTATTGTCTCATTCTCTTTTGCTGTGCAACTCTGAGAAGAGTTAGGCACTGCCTTAGTTCTACACTCCCTTTAGGATGTGGGAGATTGGTGCTGGATGACCTTTTCTTTCTCCAGGGTAAAAAACTCCTGTTCTTTCAGCTTCTTCCCACGTCACATGCAGCAGCCTTCTAACCATCCTGCTGGTCATCTGACAGAATCTTTTCAATTTGCCTGCATGTGCTGTCCCATGGGCCCAATGTTTCAGAGGGAGACTTTTGTGTCTAGTTTAGTTTGGAAACAATATTTTCCACCAACCTGGTGGCTACACTCTTGCTTATGCATTACAGTATGTGGTTAGCCTTGATTGCTGACCCACATTCAGCTTGTGTACCAGGACCTCCAGCTCCCTTCCACAGAGCTACTATCCAGACAGTCAGTCCCTGGCTGATACTGACACTCGTAATTATTCCACCCACATGCAGGACTTTGTTTCTGTAGAACTTTCTGAAATTCCTTTCAAAACACTTCTTCCACCTGTCTATATTTCCCTAAAGAGCATCCTTGCCCTCCCATGGGTCATTTTTTTTCCAGTTTTGGTTATGCCTACAAACTCACAGAAGGTTCCTTCTGTCCCGATATCCATAGCTATTATCTCTTGTTGATGAAGATGTTAGATACTATTGGCTCCAATATTGCCTTCTGAGTAATGCCGTTTGTAATTGGCTGCCAGTTAAAAAGCAGAGTAGGAAAAAATTGTGAGGAAAATTTACCTCACAGTACTGGAACCTAATTCTGACTATATTTAATCTTTCTTCATCACCTTCCACAGTCCTCTTGTCTGCTGTGCATCTTTTCTTTCTTTCAGTGTTTCTTCCCTTCAAGCTTCCACATTATAGTAGATATCTAAAAAACTTCCCTCACCTGACACAGGAGGTTTTTTTTTCTCTTAATTCACTGATTAAAAAGTTGTAACAAGGAGTCACACTGTTACACAACACAGGAGGAAAGAATTACACTAATATTACCTATTTTGCTAAAGTGAAGGCATTGCCTTGAAAATAAACCTAAAGCTGATGCTTTTCATCTAAAAGCACAGAATCATAGATTTTGGATTTGGAAGTGACCGTAAACATCATGTTTTTCCAAGCCCCCTATCATGGGTAGGGATACCTTCCATTAGCCCAGATTGCCCAAAGCTCCATCCCACTTGGTTTTGAGCATTTCTGGGGAGAGGGCATTCACAGCCCCTCTGGGCAAGCTGTTCCAATGTTTCACCACCCTCACACCAAAGAATAGATTCCTTATATCTAATCCAAACCTGTCCTCTTTCCACTTAAAAATATTACCCTTCATTCTGTAATGTAGTCTGTGATAACCTCCCCATCTCTCCTGTAGGCCCCCTTTAGGTACTGGAAGCTGTTCTAGAGTCTCTCTGAGCTTTCTCTTCTCCAGGCTTAACTACCCCGACTCTCTTGGCATGTCCTCAGAGTCAAGATGTTAGAAGCTTTATTTACTTCCAAAACAAAACATTGGTCAGCATTAGGCCAACTGAGACAATTTTGTTAAGAAGGACTTACATGCTGGGAGAGCATGAACAGCAAGGAAATATATGGCTAAAAGTTTTGATTCAGTATACCACTGCATGCAGCTATTTCAAGAATTGCTGTTAAAAACAACACAAGTGTTGTAATGTACTGACATGACAAGAACTTCCAGATTTTCCAAGATCCTTGTTATTTCTGTTTGTACGTAACCTCAATCCAGACAACTTCTTTTGCTTTTTAAAGGAATAATATAGTTTACCACAAGACTGAGGGAGATGGATGGAGGGGGAGGATAGGAAAGAAATGAAAGTTGTTGTTCTGATCCCTGAATTAAATTTGTTGGCATAAAATGAAACCAAGTCTTAACAGCCTTTTCCTGAGGCTGATCCTTTTGTCTTTCACATTTAAGCTTCTCATCATGAGCAGATGCAGAGAAGAAAGTTAAAGACCTGCTACAAAGGTTTAGAACTAATACTCCCTTTAAGTTTCATGCCAGAAGCAAGTAATATTATACGTAAATCTGCACACAGCAGAAAATAGAGGAAAGCTGGGTCCCCAAGGAATTTCACAGACATGAAGTGACAAAGAACATTTGGAAAACACATGTTTGTCAGTGCAAGAAACTGATATCCTGAAACTGCTCATGGGGACAGAGGTTTCATCCCAGAATTAGGAAATTTTCATAATACAAGTGGCCAGTTCCACCTACATGTGTTACAATAAAAAAATGGAACTTAAGAAATATTTTAAAAATATGCATTTTCAAAGGAACAATTGTAAATTATTGTAATTGCAATTGTAATAACTTTGTACTGTTGCATATCTCTACTTTGGACACAGATAGAACCCACACAGACCTCACTCTAATTTATCACAAGAAATTTACAACAAATGTAGACCAACTATTTCTTATGGTACAGGAATAGAAATTTGGAGCAATGGGGCCTATTGATGTTTTTACAGTGACATTCTCATGCTTACATAAGGGATTTATGTTGGCTAGTACCAGAATCAAAAATTTAATTCCCCTCTACTTGAACTGAATGGATCCTTTTGACTTGAGTTTCAAAACAGTTTTCTCAGTATTACAATACTTAAAATGAATCA
>VZRF01011892.1:69113-121274 GCA_013396875.1 Vireo altiloquus
TAATGGTCTATGTTATTGACATAAATTTAGAATGATCAAATATGTTTTAATCATTTTGCTCCAGGCAATCATTATTTTTGTGTAACATTTTCCTGAACTGGAGGATTTCTGTTGGGGAAGGTCTGCTGTGTATGGTTGCAGCACTGCCTGATGTGTAGTCTGTACCATATAATGGGAAAGAGAAAGCAGTACCTTCACATAACACCATGCCTACAGCACAAACTTCTGCTACTTCCAACTCCTTAACTATACTAAATAGTAAATCTCTATTCTTTATTAAATTAAAATTTTTACTAAATTAGTGTTATTACTATTATTGCTATTATTAAATAATAAATCTCTACTAGGGTCATGTAATCAGTGTAGGCTTCTACCTTACATAAGGTAGAATTTAAACAGCTTTATTCTTCTGTGCATGTTTCAGAATTTCAGAATTTCTCTTTCCAAATGAAGTTCTGTAGGAACTAGAAATTGTGATTATTCAAGAAGGGTGCCTGTGGACACAGGAGTGAAAGATAATGTAAGTTGAAGTGCAGTGTCATATATCTTTTTTGATGTTGTTGGTGAAGAAAGTGCAATTCTTAATAGATCTCTTTAAAAATGTCTTTAAGTCTGACCTCTTTTTAAACAGCCTCCCTCCTAGCCAGTTTTGAGTTGAGTGATAATCAATAGTTGCTGCAATAATTTAATTTGGGACCTTCTCTAAGCCACACAGGATTTCTCATTAAAAGTGGAGAAAGAGTAGAGCCACCAGATCCTTTCTTAATACATGCCCTCTTACTGCAGCTGAAGTTTTTAGCAGTAAAGAGTAGTTCTGGCAGCTCTAGCTTTTCTGTAAGAGACAGGGAAAAGAAATAGGAGACAGTTTTTCTTAATTCTCAGAGAACTGAGTGGAAGAGCCATTACACACTTCTCTTCTCACCCATCAATGTGGGAAAGCCAAATCTTTACTTAACCATTCCCTCTGTCACAGAAGCACCTCCCTCTTATATAATATACACATATAACATTAATTAATTGTTTAATTTAAAACTAATTGAGTCTTGTGCTCTCTTTAGCCCTGGGGACTATCAAATGACAAACCTGGCCTGATCTTGTCTCAAAATCTTATTTGTTTCCTTATTTGTTACAACAAAAGTAAAAGGTTTATGTTAGTTTGGAAGAACTCCACGATTATGTGTGGAATAGCTCTGGTAGCATCCTATTCCTTATTTGGTCATCCACTTTTGGCCACCCCTTCAAGAAATGTTGAACAGGATTAATTTCCCCAACTATAAATGTCTACACTGTAGCCACCTACATCAGAGCTAGTCATCTGGACTCCCTGTGCAGTGGGAGGAAAGAAAGAGGGACTTTTAAAATGCAGCCTTGCTTATTTTAGACATCTCTTTTAGAATGAGATGAATCACTCTCTGCATGCATTTCTTTTTCTCCATTTGCTAGAATAGCTGTGAGATCTCAAAGACAACTATACTGTAGATTTCTGAAGATGAAGTGAACCTCATACATCCATTATTAAGATGGAGATCTTTGTGCACAGCAGTTTATGCTATAATCTTTTTTATTTCATTCTAATGTAATGTTTTAAAAGGCTTCTGAAATTTGTTAATTGTAAATATTTTTTGACTATGTGTTTAAATGTAGTTAACATACTGAAATGTTGTGCAAACTCTGTGAGGAAATCAGTGTTCCCTTCTCCACTTTGAAGAATTGTAATCCTACAGCTAGGCAAAGATAGCTTAAGCAATACAACCAGCTAAGGATATATGCAATTATCTCAATGTAAAGAGCTCATGTCTTTTATTCTAGACCAAGAATGGAAACAATAATCATACATTGAAATAAGGCATTATTATATTAGGAAAACTGTAGTCATTCTATGGAATTTACTGGGTATTTATTACATACATAATTATATATACATTATTATATATCTATTTACTATGTATATTAAAACTACTAAACCCTCCTGGTGTTACACGTTTGTGTAGAAGAGGCCTTAGGAGAAACATATTTTAACATCATCCTTGAAAATTTCATACCTCTGAACTTCGCTAACTTTTGGCATCAACAATGTAGAGCCCTGTCTCCAAGTGAGCACTTTCTTTGTAGTGACTGGAGAGGAATGCATCTAAACAGTTGAAGAGACAATTCATCTGATCTATTTTACATTTGCACTTTAACAAAAACGGAATCATGCATTGAAAATGTCTGTTTCTTTTCACAGGCTGTAGTCTCACAAAAACTAACAGAGGTGGACATTTCTCTCTCATATATGTCTGATTTTTGGGAAATGAATTCCACCACACTGTTTTCCACAGTACTTGCCATTCAGACCTTGTCACTGTCCATGAAAAATGACCGCAGCAGGAGTACTAGCACAGGTGTTGTTTTAGCAGGACAGCTTCAGGCACGATTTTGACTCATGCCAAGCAGCAATCCTCCAAAGAGATGAAAACCAAGCATCATTCTCCAAAGGCAGTTTGAATGCAGCAACCTTATTGTGAAGTCCAGGGTATTTTAAGCCTACAGAAGTGAGCCATTGTTACACCTGCATCTTTGAGGCTAGCAAACTCCGCCTTCGGGTGCTTAGGCAACAAGGTCACTGTGTTGCCAGGGCACAGTTTGAAGAGCTGATTTCAGCCAAGCTCAACATCTAATCTCTTCTCCACCAAAGATGAAAGTTGCTGTGTGCCAGTGTGTTCACTGCACTCGGTACAAAGGAATGAGCTGAACTTTTCAATGTGGAGATTACAGCCTGTGACAAGCCTTTAGTTTACAGTATTCATAAATGCCTTTTATGAAGCATGATGAAATGCATTATCAGATTTTAAGTGAGCATGTTACAAATGTGTCATTATGCCTGAAAGTAACCTAATAACTATGATTATTTCTTTTATTGTTGGTATTTCTAAAAGAAAATGGAAAACTTCCGTGTGGTAACATTGTTCTGTGCTGGTATTCTAGTTGGAGCCTGAGAAGACCTGCACAAACATGTATTGATTGTCATCTGCTCTCACAAAATATAAAAGCTCTGTCAACTTCTGTTCCCACTTCTCACATTTAGAGTTATAGAGGGCTCTACCATGGAGTAAGCCCTGTCCCACGCTTACACCTGACTTTATATCTCAGTAACTAAATACATGCCTACAGACTTGCTGGAAAGTAGCCCCAGTATTTGTGCCCATCTTTTCTGGTACCAGTGTTGAGATCCCCAATAGGTGAGTTTTCAAATATGAAGGTTCAAACTATGAATATATCTAGAAATTACATATGTTGAGGTGAGACATTAAATGTTAGAAAATGCACGACTGTGCACTTACTAAGAAAATGGCAATAAAGTAGAGCCATCTGCACTCTCTGGTTTTGCTCTTACAACTGGGCTTGTTAATTCCTCCAATTTAATGGCTAACAAAAGCAGTTGCAAATTTTTTTAGCTGCAAGAACTCATTACAGAAAACAAGTCAGCTGCCCTAAATGTGCACAATTAGTAGTGGTGTAGCTCTGCCTTAGTATTAACTTGGAATGGAAAGCAGAATTTGCTGTTTTATCTCCTTTTTAAAAAGCTGTTAGCGACATCATTGTAAATTCTTCACATAGACATTAAGTTTCTAAACTAGAAAATTCTTGTACTGTGTAGGATGCTTACACCAATGGGACTTAGATTTCAGTCCTTTAGACCACAGAATTTACAGAACTGTTAGATAAAACCTAAAATTTTTTAAACATCATACAAATATCATTTAATTTCTTCACCAATCCTATCTCTGCTCTAAATTCTGTAATAGCTCCAGGTACACTAGTTTTATCTGTCTGATAAATAAGGTTTTTATTCCTTTTTCAGACTGGGAAGCAGAAGACATTTTTAAAATTTTCCCATAAAATGTACAGTGCAAGAACCATAATAATGCTGAGACAGAGTCCTGTTTGTTAGGTGATAAAAAAGGAAAGAACACGATGTTCAAAATGTACTCTTATTCCTAAATGTTCGTGTTTGGAGGAGGTTCAAATAGGACCCATCCAACCAGTTGAACAACTCTGAACCATTCAACAGTGAAGAACTCTTGTTCTGATAGCAGTTATCATAAATTATGTTATGATAAAAAGAAGCTATGCCTAATAGCCTAGTCTAAAATTGTCACATCAAGATCCTACTAGGCTGTTTTGCGCCATAACCATCAGCTTCTAAGATGAACAAAGAGAAAAAGGAGAGGAGAGAACACAAGGTAGATGATTTTCCTCCATTACTCTTCAAGGTTTGCTGTGAAGCAGTTTTAGGTATTCGGTACTATAGGCGTGTGCTTCTTGTATCTACCTCTCTTCTAAAATTTTTTATGCCAGTTTGTCCCACTATGCAATTACATTGGTGGTCTCTCCTGGTCAACACTAGTCTATGGGCAGGACAGTCTACTCCTCGCAATAAATTACTCTCATTTCCTGAATGAAAAGCTTTGATGGCAAAATTTCCTTTGATGGAAATTTTCTTTAATGATGGCATCTATGCCTGTTTGAGGACTTCAGCTGTCTCAGTTAGGATATCATATTTAAAAGCAGACCAAGCCAAAGATATCACCAGCTTTTCCATTAAAAAAATGCATCTCTAATTACTTGTTGCTCCCTGAAATATTTTGGGTATAATTGCCCTAGTCTAGTTTTTGCCCAGAGCTGTCATTTTGCTTCAGGTTTTCAGCAAAGAGTCTACCTCTAAATGTGTTTTAAATTAGACAAAGCTGAAGAGAACAAAAAAACCAAACCAGTGCACCACTTCCTATATAATAATACATTTTCATTACTGGTCAAGGATCTTTGAGAAATAGAAATATTCTGGGGGAAAAAGAAAAATAGTCTTGTATAAATAAAAACAGACATAGAAAAGTATTTTTAGAAAAACAGATGGTGGTTTTACTGAGTTATGCAATGTTCAAAATTATATTATTTGTGTTTTATCACCTTTTTATCCAAGTAGGAGCCATATGTGTATGTGCAGTTAAATTAGATGATGGGAATATCTCCAAGGAATGCACTAAATGGAATCAAAATCAGCAAGTAAGAACATCTGTGTTTGCAACCCATGTTCTTTGCTCTTGGAAAGCACAGAGTGGGAATGCATTAACTTGTATTCTGAAGGCTATAAATCAGTAGAGGGTGAAATTATGGTGTAATTCTCATGAACATATATTAAGAACCCTGCTTTTTTTTTGCCAGATACTGTACTGCGTGGGTATTATCACAAGCAAGTTCTTACATAAGACACACAACTCTTCATTCAAGCTCTCATTCAACACAACTGCATCTTTGATTAATTCATGAGCGTCCTAATTGAAAGCCTACTCAAAGGCTGTTACAAAACATTCCTAGTGTGCTTTGAAGGGCAGTAAATATTTAAGTCAGAGAATCTAAGTCAGAACTGTAGGACCTGTATATGGTCTCCTGCTGCAATTGTGTGTGTGATTTCCCCTCCTACTGTAGTTACAGAATCCTAGAGTGGCCTGTGTTGGAAGGGACTTTACCAATCATCTCTTTCCAACCTCCCTGCCATGGGCAGGGGTACCCTTCACTAGACCAGGTTGCTCAGAGTCCCACTCAAGCTGGCCTTGAACACTTCCAAGAAGGGGGTTTTCACAACCTCTCTGGACAGCATGTTCCAGTGCCTCCCCACACTCACAGTAAAGAATTCCTTCCTAATGTCTATTCTAAATCTACACTCCTTCAGTTTCAGTCCACACCCTCTTGTCATACCACTACACATCCCTGTAAAAAGTCTCTCTCTGGCTTTCTTGTAGGCTCCCTTCAGGTACTGGAATGTGCCATAAAATCTACTTGGAACCTTCTCTTTTTCAAGCTGTCTCTCAGCCTTTCCTCATAGGAGAGGTGTTGTAGCCCTGTCTTGGTGGCCCTCCTCAAGACTTTCTCCATGTCCTTCTTGTGTTGGGGACCCCAGAGATGGATGTAGCATGCCAGATGGGGATCTTACCCGAACAGAGTACAGCGGGAAATCACTTCCCTTAAGCGTCTGGTCATGCTGATTTTGACGAAGCCCAGTATATGGTTGGATTGTTTTGCTGTTTCCAACCCATGAGAACAGAATTTCATGAAGATGAGAAACTTAATACCCTCCACTCCCCAATTAAGTTTCTTAGAATACAAAAATAAGTCTCCAAAGGCTGAAATGCTATCTTGCATCTATAATAACAGTGTAAATCCTATTGACCTAAAATAAATAAAGTCAGAAAACAAGATCCTACAGGTTCAGCCTGCATAAACCTGCCTCTAGCCTTTCATACATTTATGTTCTATGGGAAAATCCTTCTGAGCATGGACAGGTGATTATCTGAATACAGACTCAGGCTTGGTAATTAAATTTATAACCAAACATCCTTCCATCCCCTCTCCCTCAATTAAAGACATTTGCTCTCCTCTTTTCTGGAGCCCAGAATGGTTTTCCATCCCCATGCCATAACCCAAACACCTGAAAGTGCTCCAGTATCAGAGATCAGTGACAAAAAAGAAGAGAGAGGCTCCTTGTAGGAGCAAATTCCAGTCATTTAACCCAAAGCAGTGGATGATCTTGGCACATACATTTGTCCCCCTGCAATATGTGTGTACTTATTACACATAGAGGTTGTGGCCTTGCATATAACTTTTTATTTTATTTTATTTTTATTTTTAATTTGGTCCCTCCTTCTTAATAAATCCTGTATAAATGGGATCATTGTGTTTTTTAAGCAGAGTCATAGGAAATACAATCACAGTCCATACAATTTGCTTCTGGAAAAAGATGTAATTCACCCATGAAATTCAGGGTGTAGATAAAAGATTTTGAAGAAAATATGTGGATATTTTTGCCAGAATTATTCTAAATAAAAAATTATGGGAACTATTCATCTGTTTAATCTGAGTCTCTATCCTCAGGCTTGAAAAATAGAAGTACATCATAGAGTGACTGACACCTGAGCAGGCTGTGAATATTTTCAGAGACCAATGTGAGATCATCAGAAGAATGTGAGATTCTTCATGCAGGAAGATCCATTTTTAAAGTTCCCTCACCCTAGCTTCAGTCACTGGAGTGACTGTGAAGCACACTGAGCTATGAGATAGTTTATGAAGATATTTACAGATTCCCACATAAAACCAGTGCTGCAAGTTTGTAAAAGAGATTTTTCATTTCTTTGCTTCTAATGCACACAATATGATAGAAGCAACTTGTCTGGCTCCCATTTGGGATCACATCAAACACATATACAGAAATTCCATTCTAAAAACCTCCTTTTAAGTGGTAGGATCTGTCTTCCTATTTCAGTACTAATTGAAAAATGTTATAATTGTCCCTTAGAATCTGAATTACAAAGAGAATTTGGCCAGATTAGTCTTTTGTCTCATAACACACCTAAAGTATACACAGATGCCTCAGGCTTGCACACATCCTGGTCTGGTACATTGCCATAATTAAGCACTAGACCTGTCTACATATTTTTTGTTTGTTTGTTTGGGGTTTTTTTTTGGCTTTTTTCTGCACTGAAGGTTTTTAAAAACAAGCAGTATCAAAATTTGGTTTGCAATTTCAGTGTCAATATCATAAAGCAACATTATAATGCCATATGGATGAGGGTAAAATAAAAGCACAGACAGTATCTAGAGGCTCTTCTGGAGCTGGAAAAGATGGAAGACATAAAATACAGTGTCAATGCACTTAGCTGACAGTGGATAATTTTCTGTCTGGAAAATAGCTGCAGTAGAATTAAAAAATAGAAATAAAGATAATTGAGTTCTAAGAGGGTTCTGACCAGTTTCACATGGATTGTTTCCAACTCTAACAATGTATGGAACAGATACAAACACCAAACAGCAGCTTTCTAAATAAAATGTGTGCCCATATAAGTTTAAAATATATCCAACTCCTTTCAATTACTATTCAGCAACACTTAATTGAAAGAAGACCAAGAATTTTATTTTTCAGTATTAATGGAACATCTGGGAGGGATCCTACTCATAATGCCAGAAGGACACTGCTTGGGGAGGGATCTCTATGCCTTACTGTAACACCCAAAACCCACTCTGATAGGCATTTGAACTGAGCATTTAATATACAGAATGATACAGACAGTTTTAATTAAAAAGGTAGCATAAGAACAATTGACTTGGGTTAGAAAAACATCAGTCTAATCTCATACCCTTTTTCATGCAGTGACCCAGAGTGAATGCCTATCAAACCGAACAAGAATATGGTAAATTTTCTGTGATGGTTCTCACTGTGCTTGCCAGTTCTAGTTTAAGAGACTGTGTTGATTCAGAGCTTTTTGTCCTCATCATTAATATCTTGTGATGGACTTTTTTCTATGTTTTCTCTAACTGGTTTCTGAAAGCATGGGATCTTTCAACACTCAGTGTCTTGCAGCACCATACTTCCCAGATCAACTATATTTTGTGTAGACAACTATGTCCTTTTCTTGTTTTGAAAGTCACATCTGACAGTTTTCTCCTTGACATCTTGTTGAGAGCCATGACTTTGTAAACACATGTATCTTCCTTTAAATGTCTTGCTCCCATGTCAAGTTCTGCTAGACCATATATGCATAGGATTTCTTGCTTAATTTCCTGCTATTTTCTGTATTTTCTTTTCTCTCTACCATTTTGGGGGCAACTGGATCTATAGGGAGTTTTCAAGGAGTATATGCATCATGGATTGCTGCCAGAGATGTTTTGTGTGTGTTTGATGATTTCTTTTCTGATCGTTTATATCCACTTATGGAGTTTTTTTCTTTGTTTTTGATTGCTATTGAACACTGAACTGAAGTTCACAATGAGCTGTATAGGATGTCCTCAAAATGTATTTTTTCTAGGTGACACTATTTAAAAAAAGATTTTCATTATGTATAGGTTCTCAAGACTGTTTCCTTTAACACATTACATTCCATTTATCAGAATGTATTTTCATTTGCCATTTTAGAGTGCAGCCACTCATTGTGGTGCTATACCGCAACTCTTTGGATCATGACACATTGCCATGTTCACCCTATTCCCAAATTTTTCTTGACTATGTTAAAATGGTGCAATACTCATCCCAGCTTTTTATGGACTATACTGAGAAAATGGATTTTTATGGACTATACTGCATCCAAACAAGGAAAATCCCAGTTTCTTTCTATCTTTTAACTCCTTAATTTAATATATCATATCATAAGTCCACAAGAAGATCATTCCATATCATTCCATATGGTTTCATTAAAATATTTTGAAGAAGAACTGTGCCAAAAACATTGTTTCAAATCCAAATAAATATTATGTCTGCCAAACAATTCACATCATCAACAGTTTCTTCAAAGAATTCTGACAAAATTATTAAATATGAGTTCCTACACAAAAGAAGTGGTAGTTATTTGACATCTTATCATTGTAATAAATGTGTTAAATTATTTCAGGTTTTAACATGGTTTTAATCTGTTTAGTTAATAAGGTCTGAGTTCCTTCTACCAGTCCTGAAATGTTTTCAAAATTAGTGAAGTGTTAACCATCTTCTAATTCATTGGTAACAGAGCATTCAGTATAAGGATTATTTAAATATCACAGTTGGCAGTTCAGCAATTTTACAAGTGAGTTCTTTTAGAACTCTATAGAGAATACCATCTGCCTTAAGTAATTAGTGTTCATTATATTGATTTATTTCAGATCATCTTCAACTGTCCCTTTATATGAGACAGTCCCACAGTGTAATCTTTAAGGCTAATTAATCTGATTCATTATAATACATTATATATGGAACTGTAAAATCCCTTACAGTTCTTAGGAACAATGGATGCAAACCACATGCATTGAATGAGTGACTGCATCTTGAAAAGTTAGTCATGAAAGGGTTGTAGTGATACTGTCGGAAAGGCAATAAAATCTCACTTGAAGGCCAAAGACATTGGTAAGTTAGCTACTAATACTACACTTAGACAAAAAAAAAAAGTGAGAAAGTAGAAGCTAAGACAAAAACAAGAAGCTCCTAAGTAGGAACTTGAAAATAGGATCTACACAATTTTATTTTATGTAGATCATTAGTAACACATTACTAGAGTACACCAGTGTTGTCAGCTGTTTCATGTAAGACTCCAAAATACTGGAAAAAATACAGAGGAGAGTCAGAAAAATCCTCAGAAACTTGGAAGAGTTTCTGAGACTCCATTTCCACACAAAGGAAGAAGTTAGTTTTTGAATAGAGGCCCAGGGGAGCTAAGTATTGACTACTGTTCCATGTTTTTAGAACAAGTTATAAAGACTTTTCAGTATATATTCTTTCCTAAACCTTAAAATCTACTAATCTCTCTCTTCCTAATTTCTGTCTGTAAAAGACAATTTTTTCTTGTGAGACTAATGAACTTAACAGTTACTTCAACGTACTTGAAAATCATATCGTTTATTCCCTGGAGATCCTATGCTGATAGCAAGATGAAAAAGAATGTGGGGGGAATATGGATACATGTTGATATCAGAAATTTTGCAAGTCCTTAAATAAATAACTCAACTGACAGTGTGGGCAAGCACAAAAATGACCCTGAATTGCTGCTGAGAATGTGGTACCTGTGAGACTGATTCCTTTCCTTTGGTAGAGATGAATTTCTTTTCAGATCATTTGTCCTTCATGTACTATTGTAAGATGTTTCTCAGTGAGAGATTGATTGAAATAGGGACAAAGAGAAATATAATTAAATATTTAAGTCATGTTCTGGGTCATCTCTGAGGACATATCTTGAAGAGGCCAGGCTGCCATTGAAGTTAACAAATGTCCCATCATGTAGAAGTTGTGTCAAATGCTTATTTTGATTCTTTGACTTATGTAACTGAAAAACATTTTTTCTTGGAAAGACCAGTGCAAGCAAACACAATGAAATAGCTATGGGTCTTCAGTTCGATTGTACAGGTATAGAAAACAGGGCAGAACAAAAAAAGAAAGCTCATTCAGCACTTACAGTGGAAGAAGTCCTGTTGATACCTTGTGTTATGTTGTGACTCTTACCAGAAAAAGCTATTTTTGCTTGCACTTGAGGTCTTACACAACAAATGAACCACAGGATTTTATAGGAAAATGTAGAAGTATAAATCTCACAAATAATTGTGACCTACACTTCATCACAATATGAGAACAAAATCATGACTGTGATTACTGTCAGGCTAACCTGCATGAATTTTGCGGCTGACTAGAAATAAGGGAATCCGATTGGGGGTGATGTTTTGACTCTCAAAGTGTTAAAGGAAGACCGGATTTAAGCAGTGAATGATTAGGTTCAGCTAAATCAGAACCTGTTCTCACTTATGGTTGTGTGACTTTAGATGCTATATTACCTAATCCTCCTTTTGTCAAAGGTTGCAATTAACTCTCCTCTGAATGGCAACATGGCATGAGAGCAATTGATCTGCTGGCAAGGTATTAGTGCAACGTATCATTCTGTTTCATTCATTGATGAACCACAGTAGGGAGTTGAACCCCAGCCAGCAAGCTGGCTGTGGTGCCTGCCTCCCATGTGATTAGGAGAGAAGGACTTCAGGAATGAATGGATAGACAGAAAACTGACTAGCTGACAGTCTGGGGTTGTGTTCTCCCACAGCACAGCTGGGACACACAAGCCAACAAAGCCAGCTGTCAGTGAAATCTCTAATAAAGGATATTTCCTCACACCTCTGACGGAGCTCACTGAGAAACTGGATCAAGTCATTTACCTTTCACATGGACCATAAAGAATCCCAAAGTTCCCAAAGCCTGCGCCTTACCTGCTACTTTATAAGCAGTAAGTAGCTCCCAGCACACATATATTTGACAAGGGACTTCAGGTTAGTTTTGGGTCTCATGCTGTGCAAAGCAGCACATAGCTCTCTGCATAGCTATGGTTACTTATGTCCTTTCCTCCTGCTCTTTCCTTCATCTTCCTTTGTCAGCCTCTTTGACAAAGAAACTTGTATTGCAGTGCTGCTCAGTGATCAGGGACAAGCCTCTGGCAGAAGCCAAGTTCACACCAAGACCCTGAACTCTGCCCAGCATACATAACTTCACGGCATATCGCATCAATCCAGCTAGGTTGTACCAGAAAGTCTCAGAAAGATACAGTACCCTCCCCTGTACAAAACAATTACGAATACCTGTTATTGTACAGGAAGAATGCAGAGTAACAAGCTTCTTGGTTGGAGTATTTCCACTTTGTCAAAAAATATGTTCTCAACAAACATGTTCCTAATCAGCAGAATGTCTGATAGTCCAAGCTTTACCCACAGGATTATTGTACGTGCCAGACCCATCGGACTGGCTAGTCCTTTCACCCCATTTCTAACCTCCATGATGTCAAAGAAACTGTGCTACTAATAGCAGGTCTTCCAGTTATTTCTGTCAGGTGGTATGCTCATACATGACAGGACAGGCAACATGTACCTGTCAGAGCATTGTGCCATGCTACTTTTGTGCACCTAGAGTTTCTTTTGTGCTTCCTACAAAGTGTGTTGAGCATGGTATATTTAGACTCTCATATTTACAAGTTCATGAGAGGAAAAAAGTCTTCAGAAGACCCTTTACCACTGCATACATAGCAACAAAACAGTGAAACTGCCAGTTTAACATCTCTGACAGATTGAAGATTTTTCATGGTAGGGTTTGGGGTATTTGGGGCTTTTCTCTTTAATAGAATTTATTTAATGTGTTTCAAAAATCTCTCAAATAGAACTCCCATATCAGGATTAGCAGTGTGCATAGCATGAGAAACACAAAAACAAACAAAAAATGTCCAGCATTTGTACAAAAACAGAGCGGAGAAAGTCTGCAAAACAGTACATGTACTGGTGGAGACAAAAGGAAATAGGGGAGTAATATGAAATGTAATCATATCCACAAAGCTATCAGCTGTTCTTGTAAAATTCACTCTTAAGAGTAAAGTGAAGTGGTTAATAATTTCCCTGAGTTTGTGACAAGGTCATAGTGGCTCATGGTGCCATTACAGCTCACGGATCACTTAGCCTCACAGGCCTCCCAGTGAACCTGAAGTCTCAAGGGCACTTGGAACTGAAAAGTCTGTCTAAGTTCAGGGCATGACAGCACTCTTCCAGTAGCCTTTCTACTGGAAATTACTCATTTTTACCACTAGCATACATAGACTACTATTAATAACACTCAGAGGTATCTTAAAAATCTGAATTCTCAGCTGATAATCATATAAAAAATCTACCCTTTTGCTCAAAAAATTTTCCCCAGATTTTACTTTCTTGGAAAACAAATTTGGGAGGGCATGACAAATGTATTTATTACTCTAATCTCTTTGGTCTAGTAATCTCTTTTTTTATATAGCTGTTTGACATTTCACAATTTGTTAGAGTACAGCATTACTGAGTGAGATTTTTAACTAATCTAATTATTTATCAACAAAGGACACCAAAGATGTATCAGCAGAGCCAAACAGCAAATCTGTGGGAGAACTGGAGTTTTGAATAATGATGAAAATCAGTTGTTCAGACCCTCAAAAAAGTAATTCAAAAGAGAAGAGGAAACATAGCAATGATCTAATAACACGGCTTCTTCATAAAAAACATATTTGAAAAGCATCAGTTTATATTTTTTCACACATCTTGAAGTATAACATTCACTCTCTAGTGTTTAGTTCTCTCAATTCTTTCAGAAATCTTGTATGTTTCTACAGGAAAGGCAAAGGACATCAAGGTGCTGGCGGATGAGAGGCTGGACATGACCCAGCCATGGGCACTGCCAGCCCAGAGAGCCAAACGTGTCCTGGGCTGCATCCAGAGCAGTGTGGGCAGCAGGGCCAGGGAGGGGATTCTGCTCCTCTGCTCTGCTCTGGTGAGACCCCACCTGCAGGGCTGCATCCAGCTCTGGGGCCCCAGCACAGGAAGGATGTGGAATTGATGGAGCAAGTTCAGAGGAGGCTACCAAGTTGACTAGAGGGGAAAAGCATATCTCCTATAAGGAAAGGCTGAGACAATTGGGTTTGTTCAGCCTGGAAAAGAGAAGGAATCAGGTTACCTAATTGCAGCATTTTAGTATTTAAAGGGAGCCTACAAGATGGAGAGGGACTTTTTACAAAGGAAGGAATGTATTCAAATGGAAGGAAAGTAAATTTTTATTAGGTATTAAGAAGAAGTTCTTTATTGTGAGGGTGGTGAGGTACTGGAAGAAGTTGCCCAGAGAAGTTCTAGATACTCCATCCTTAGAAATGGTTGGATGAAACTCTGAGAAACTTGGTCTAATGTAAGGTGTACCTGTCCATAGCAGTGGAGTTGAAACTAGATGATTCTTTAAGTCCCTTCCAAACTAGGCCATTCTATGATTCTATAATCCTATGATTCTGTGGTTTATTTCCTTGACACTCTTCAGTCACTGAGATTGGCAATCACGTGGTAGCTCTTGAAGAGCTACAAAATGTTAAGATTTTACTGAAGTAAATGTGGAAATTACTAAAAAATCAGACCGGTGGTTTGTTGGTTTTTTTACTGATCCCAGATTTTTTAATAGCATATCACCTGATGTGGGAGTCTTAGAATTACCTTTTAAAAATTATATTGGAAATGTGTATCTATAGTTACAGAATCATCACAAGAAGCCTAGAGTTCTGGTGTCTGAGCCCATACTGGGGTCACACTGTGCTGTCAACACTGAGGACAGAAATTTTACATGGGGAAGAGAGTAAGCAGTCAGGATGTCCACTGTTAAGAAGTATATGAAATTCATTTCAAAAATAAGTAAGTCTCACTACAAGACTGCAAGCTATTCTATGTGAAAAGGATACTCCCCACTCCAATTGAAGCCCTTCTACTGCAGAGGGAATAGTCTCTTCTCATTGGAGAGACATTGGACAAGACAAAAAGTCGACACTCCTGTGTAGGAAGACACTGTTGCTGTCCCTGGCAGATGTGGACTGTGCCTTCCTTGGGTGAGCAAAATAATTTCTGCATTTTTTTCAGTGATTGTTCAACACAAAATCAATCTGTCCTGAGAACAGATTTTTGCCTGCCTGCCCTATGTACAGACTGGAACATGATGCTGCATTCCCAAAGCAATACGCTTGGAAGATCAGGTGTCCTGGGTGGAAGTATATTCTATCACCATCTTCATGAACTGTTGAAACCAGGTGAAGCAGTGCTCTCTGCCTCCCCCACTCTGGATTATCTCCTGTTAATGGCCCATCAGCGCCTTATCACATGACTCACCATCCCATTGTGAGATGCTCCACCCAGAGGGAGGAACCAAGCACTCCAGCCTGGATATAAGCTGAGACTCTGAACACCACAGCAGCGCTTACCTACTGGACTCCCAGAGGACAAGAGCTACTGTTGGATCTTCAGACCCATTTTGCTGCAGGATCACCTCCTCAACAGAACCACTCTACTTGGACTGCGATCATCATAGGGTGTCAGGTTGTATTCTGTCTTTGTCAGTGTTCTTGTACTACTGCATTTATTTATTTATTTTAAATTTTTTTCCCTATTAAATGATAATTCTGACTTGTGATCTCCCACTGGTTTGATTTCAAACTAGTACATCAGGTTAAGTTCCCTGCTCAAGGTTATCAGGTTCTGATCCTTGAAGGATAGAGGGATGCCAGAGATCACCAATGAAGATTAAAACACCTTGTTGATGCATGGGATTTAAGACATACTTTTGTTGTCTTGGTTCATCAAAAGATCCAGGGATCTTTTGCACTTCTACCCTGAGCAGAATACCATCACTAAGAGTTTCGAGCTCTGTGTACATGGTATTGATACTGCACATAAGGCATTTTATTCCTCTGCAGCATCAGATATGCCAGATAAGTACTGCAATGCTGAAAAGGAAGTCATCCTCAGTCACTTTTTTCAATTAATGTCTCTATGACCAAAAAACTGTAGGTTCATTGAGATATTAGAATGTCTGACAAGATGAAAAATTTTTCATTGTAATAAATAGCTCTGTAACTTTGCATATCTTCACTTTTGTGAGCAATAGAATGTTTGTGAAGACTTGAATTTTGATATCCTAATCCGCAAAAGATTAAGTTCTCAAAATGGCACACCCACAGGCTACCAAAATACCGTGGCTTCGCTTAAAAACAGGACAAATCCAAAGCTGCATCTACCAAATGAGATAGCAAAACTTTGAAATTGCAACACTTCAATAAACATGTAACACCATATTAACCAATATGGCTTTCTAACCCACGAATGGTTTTGGAATGTGAGTGCTTTTGGTGAGAAGAAGAGTGTCAGGACAACAGGACCTCTTTTGCAACTCTCTTGGTTCTTTATTTCGGTGTTATCCATTTGGTAGACACTCAGCTCTATTTAGGTCAGTCAGGGCATGGAATAATTATGCTCTGAGAAGAAATATTTATATCAGAAATAAATATTATTTCTAAACAATATTTAATTATGGTTGGAAATAATAAAGTAACAGTGAGAGGGAAAATTTCAAAGCAGGCATTTGTAACAATGATAGGTCATGCTTGCACAGTGAAAGCTTTGCCACGAAGCTTGTGTCACTGTTAGCTCAATGGAGAGTTAGTCACTATGTATTAGTAAGCACTTATGATTTCCTAACAGAAGGTCCAAGACATGTCTGAACAATTTTTAAAATACTGAGAATTCCTTTTTCACACTGCAGAGCCTTGATTCTTCCAGGAGGTGGGAAGGAACATGCAGTGCAAAGCTGTTCTGGTGCTTTACAAAAATACATATCGATATGGATGTGTTTCTAATCTCTAAGAGTTCTCCAGATCTCCTTTCATTAACAGTGTGTCGAGCTTCTTCTAAAAAGCTTTTTTATGCCTCATAGCTCAGTTCAAAAAATTCACTGCTGTGTAACATTTGGGAAATTCAGCCTGAGCACAGGTCTCACCTTCATATTTAAATCAAATATTAAAACAACAACTTAAAAAAAAATAAAAGATCATAAACATGCATTGAATTTGGAGACGAAGTGCAGGATTCACACAGAAGGCTGCTAGATATTGAATGCCACATCCTGCACTCAGACGCTGAAATAATTTCCTACAGCAGACCATCTTCCTGTGCAAATATTGTTTCATTGTGTGCACATGCACTAAGATTGAAACAGAGACTGGGTTGGGCTTTGATTCTCCATCTGTGCCAGTGAGAATCTGATCTTTGCAGCTCAGACTCCGCACTGCTTGCTAAACGCAAGTAGACACCTGGACCACTTATTTTACTTGACCTAATGGTAAAATAAATCCAGCAGATCTGACTACTTCTTATACAGATCTCCAATTAAGTTAACTGATAGGCTGAAGTTTTTCCCAAACTTGGAAAAATGTAGCAGAAAAATGGCTATAATTTACCTTTACTAATGATATTTCCCCTGAATTATATGCCATGAAATGGAATTTCTCTGTGATTTCCTTCTCCCTGCCTGTGCTAGACCCTGCAGTGGAAGAGGTGGTTGCTGTGCCAGCACCATCCTTACAAAGGACCCCACCACACAAGCCTTCCTTACTGGGTAGTCTATTTCTTTTGCAGTACCAGGTTGGCAAGGAAATGGAAGAGGACAGACTTCCTTCATCTTCTTATTCTACTGCAAACACATACACCCAGGGTTCCTGCATGCAATCACTACTGATGGGAAGAGCATTCTTCAGTTTCGTCTCAAAAACAATCTCCACCACAGCATCCTTAGGCACTTCCTAATGACACATCACTAATTAAACAGAGGTGTCATGGTCGAAACATATGAACAAATGACAACATAACAACCAGGCTGTTCATACGGTAATTATAACAAAAAATAAAGGGTTGAGAGCAAAATATTCAAGGATCAGTGGTTTACTGGACGTAGAAAAATTTCTTGAGCTTTAACCTTCTTAAGCTACAAAGCTTCAGGTTTTGTGCCTCATCTTTCTGCAGGACACCTGCAATATGATTCTCTCCATCACAACCATAGTTTTCAGATAAGTCCTTCATTCTGTGCAGTGTGATGTGCTCAGTAGAGCTGAGTTTACAGAGGACAAAACTTCAGTTAGAACCTGAAAGAATGTTTGGGAAATTTATTACTCAATTTACACACTGGTTTTTTTTAAAGAAACTAAATTGTTAATTGTAATTAAAATGTGTGTGGGGCAGCAAGATTTTAAAGAAATTTCCCTGGAGCTATCCAAGCTCTTTTCAAACGACATCTAAAGACTTGTAACTTACCTCCAGTAAAATGAGATGCTACTGACAATTAAGATTTTTTGTGAGAGCAGCTACTTTTGTTGCAAATATGGAATGATCATGCAACAAATCTTTACATTTGAATCTATACATATTTGACTACACCAGTGTTAAGGATGATAGCAGTAGATGCTGTTAGAGTTTTTAGTTAGTGTGGTTGTTTCAGCATCCAGCCAGGACACAAAATGAAGGGCATTAGAGATCTTCCTGTCTCCCCAACATGTGCTAAAGAATGAAAACATAACTATATTTTCGATGGCTAGAATTATGTCATTCAAGTGAAGAAATTATAGATGCTTCCAGTGAATGTAGCACAATTTACTAATGTAAAAGAGGTAGCTGGAAAAATTAAATTTCAACGACCATTTGAAAGTAGGTTTTCCTTTTGATGTGTAGATGCAACTCAAATTGGAATGAATTAGAATAATTCCTGTGGTATGAAAAAATCCAACACACCTTTGTCTAGGAAACTACCCACCTGTAATATTGTGCAATAATAAATCAAAAAATTGGAATTTTTAAAAGGAGACTGTTGCCATACAAAAACAATTTTATTTGGTATATTTATACAAAATGTTTTCAAAAAGAACTGCTTATCTTTTTTCCAGTCATCATTATAATAGAAAATTCATTTGCTTATGTCTCATTTTCTCCTTGCAGCACAATTTGCCATGTTCACATACATCTATCAGTACATCTTTACAGCTGAATTATAGAAATGTGTACTTCTCACTGCACAGCTTAGGACACACTTGACAGAAAATTTAGCCCAAGAGGGCCTGAGAAAAAAGTCTTGCATTGAGAAGCTGTACCCATTTACTCATCATTAAGGCAAAATAACTCCCCACTGAACCTCACTAGTGGCTCCCTAGGGACCTCATATGCTGTTTTTCAGTTAAAAATGACCCCAGTCTAACAATGCTTCACCCACATGTATCTCTAATTGTGGAAGCTATGAGGAGGGATAATATAAAACGATTACATCAACTCCAGACTGCAATTTACACAATGAGAAATCCCTTAGGTTTCATTATGGAGATTTTGCATGCCATCGTGGAGGCATTAAGAGCCATGGTGTATGGAAAAGGAACTTTTCTCAATGGCTTTTTCTTTCAAGGCAAGTTACAGCAGATATCCCAGGTGCTACATCCAAATTTCCACACTGATTCCCATGAGAGTTAACCACAGTGGAATTCTTGCAGTGGCAATTGCATTCATAGAACTAAACCTAGCTATAAAACTGATACTGAAAAAAAATTTGCTGAAACTTTGGGCTGTTAGTTAGACTCTTTGCTATCTTTGCTAAGCATATTTAATAATTTTGTTCTTCTCTTTTCCCCATCTGAAACTACAAGATGAAATGAGAGACGAAGGCAAAAATATTGCTCTTGCAGTATTTCTGATTCTGATGTTACTCATTCAAAAATATATTTAGATTGTGCTCCAAAGAATTAAAACCAGTTACAAGTCACAGCATTTTAAGGAAGTTTCTAGCAACCCAAATATTTGAGAGTTTAGTCATTACATGAAGCTCATTGGTTATTAGTGCTTTCAGCCCCTAGAACAGGTAGAGGTAATCTTACGTAAAGCTAGTTCGTATGCCATACTGCAACTGCAAATGGTGGTTAATGAAGGGTCATCCAAAGACATTAAATTTGTCTTTTTTCCTAAACAAAGAAGACTATTTCTAAGTTAAAATACAATGGGCTGTACTCCTATGGAGCCAAGACCCCAATCACTTGCACAGCCAAAGTAAAGCATTTGGGGTTGGTTTTAACGCACATAAATTTAGACAACAATATGATTTCTGTCTCCCTATAGTCCCTCCTCAGATAGTGGATTACTCTAGTTTTGTGCCTTTATTGTGAAAAGAGGACAGAAAAAGCAGGGGTAGAGAATTTATATCAGCCATCATAATTAACTTTCATAATGAGTGTTACATTTCCATCTCCACATCAGTGTCAAGTGATGGGATTTAAAGATGTCAGATCAAATTAGCCTAAAAGAGACATGAAAAATGAAGCCTTGTTCAGAACAGCATGATATAGTGGGGAAATAAAGAGTAGTTTGGCAATTGCTTGGAAAAAACCCCCAGATTTCTTTCCTGCAACATTGTGCTTTGTCTGGCAACAAAATGTAAACGTATTTAGAAAAGTGTAGAAAATGCACTGGCGGGCCACAAAACATCTTGGTTTTTAGTAAAACATATAAATATGTACAAAGAGAAAGAAATTATTTAAATAATGCATTTAGCATTCACCCTTCAAAGAATGCAGAAGAAAAAACTATTTTTTTAATTTTTTTTTTTATTATTATTTTTTAATGCAGTAGGGCTGATTTGCCAACTAACTGAACTAACTGCTGCAACAAAAAAGGGTCTGGTCCCAGCCTTCTTGCTAAAACCTATTAAAGAGGCAGGTGCTAAGTAGGCTGTTGAAGCTACTGAGTGCATGACAATTAGCAAGTAACAGCATCTTTCTTTGTTTTTCTACCTTTGTTTTATTTTTCATCGTGTTACTCTTCCATAATCACAACTCCTAATCTTCAGAACTTCTGACAAATGCTGTTTGGGAATTAAATTAATGAACAAGTCCAGGATGCTCCCATGCCAGACAGCTGTTCCTGTGTCTGGGTTTCCGTGTCATGGCCACATCACCAGATTTAAAATGTTGGCAAACTGCCAGTTTCACATTTCATCTTTTGGTGCTATGTTTTTAGATATGGTGCCATAGGAGAGAAAGATGTTTTCTAAAAATGTAAGACATGACATATTTTGTAACATTATATCCAAGTAAGCTATAAAGATATTCTGTTGAGTCCCTTTCTCTTCCTGCTCAAAATAGGTCATTTTGTATGGTTGCTTTTCTAGATTTTAATCTCTCAGGCTGCTGTCCTGCAAACACTCATGCATGTGATTAACTCTGACTACCCACATGCGTGAAGTGTTTGCAGGATGGGGGCTTTAATATGTTGTGACAATGTCATGGGGAAAGGATCTAAGTGGCAATATGTGAGGAGAGCTGTATAACTGAGGCCATCAAGAGCAGGCAGTGTTAACCCTGTACTGGGTAAGATTTTGCTGATGACTCCTGCATCTCCCTATTCCAGTAGTTCATGTTTTATTGTGTTTTCTTTCTGGAGATGCCAGAATCACTTTTAAGAAGCTCAAAGGAAAACAAAAGGAAGCTCATCATTATGCAAATTTTTGTTTTGAAGAATTTTTTTCCCCAATGCCTTTCTATTACTGATTGACTTGGGATTTACCCTTAGGACTGTATTGCCTGTCCAGAACGGCAGGACAGAGACAATCCATTGTTTGGCATTCCTGAGAATTGACATGTGCATAATGAAGATTGTACTTCCTGCATTTATGCAGCACAGTGCTATGGCAGCTTTCTCCATCCAGGCTCCATTGTGACAGAAGCAGATGGTCTGCAGATTAGGGAGATTCCCTAATTATTTTCGTGGAGAACAGAAAGTAAGAGAGAAGTCACAGTGCTCAGTTGTGCCCAATACTAAAAGGAGCCCTGCTCCAAGGCATTGTCCCTAGCTACAGTTTAGTGCCAAAACAATATATAACTTGCCACAGGACTAGTCCCTACAGTGTTAAAACAACCGGTATGACATGCAAAATGAGATGTGCATACACATATCCCAACTAGGAAAAGGTGGTCATGCCTTCTCATGTGCTAGAAAAGACAAAACCTGCTACTCATATACCTGATTCAGTTTCAGTCACACAATTTCACTAAATAATGTTTTTCTAGAAATTCCTCAGGTGTTTTTTTTCCTATGAGATAATGCTATTACTGTTTGTTATATATTGCACTTACTGGAAACACCACACATGACTATCTCTTTTCTTTCAAACGAAAGTTCACTATTACTCTCCTCATCTCAAAAATTGCAGGACATAGTACTTTTTCATTTTAATCACAATGTAATAAACTTTGGCAGAAAAAATGATAAGCAGAACTTGTAAGAAATGTGAATTGAAATGTGACTAGGAAAAGGAGAGAGGGCGGGCCACAAGTGTTTCTTCCCAACTTTTGCTAGCACAAGGGACTATAAAAATCAGCTTTCTGTTGTAACTTGATCAGAGTAATTCAATGAGAGTGAAGAATATAACTTCTAGAAATATGAGTAAAACTAATTTGTCTGGTAGAAATTGGACAACAGAATGCAAACAATCGTAATTCTAGCAAGCCTCTTAAATAGTTCCCTGCTTCAATAGACAGTGGGTGCCTGAGGATATCCCATCATCACAACACATTATCAAGTGCCTTAGCTCCAGTTTTCAGTTCTGTCAACAATTCATCAACATTTAGAAAATTATTGATGAACATGAAATTATTGATTCACTCTGGAAGCGCCCATCACAAAGATATAGCTAATAAGGGACTGTCAGATGTTAAATTGTAAGCCATTGAGAATAGAGTGGTAACATTATTGCAGTCATAGTTCTGCAATGAACATATTGAGGCTTACAAAACAAGTTCTCTAAGTAAGGAAATGGGAAAAAAGTGGTTTTCCATGGCTTCCTGTAATGTGGATAGATTCTTTCCAAGAAAAAGCAAGTTCTGACTCATGCTTTTCCTGCTTTCAAAATATGTGTTGCTCATTTGATTCTTAGCTATCAAAACTGGGAAATGATAACACTGCAGCACTTCTGCCAGTGGGAGAACAGGAGTGTCTTTGAATATATACTTGAGCCACTATCTCATAAGAGAAGGGAGAATTTAGTCTCTCTATATACTCTACATCACTATTAAAACCAAAACATGTTGGCCAAAATATACAAACTTGTTGATAAAAGCAGACAAACAAGCTCCACTTCTTTTGGAATTCAGACTAGTACACCATAATATCTTTGTAATTTTTCCATATGGTTAGATATTGTGAAACTATATCCATAGACAAGAAACAGAACATGAGAAAGAAGAAAAAGCATTTAAGAAATATTTTAATTGCTGTTTGAAAGATTGAAAATAATTCAGTGCATTACCTCACAACCTCAACTTTCTAATGAGCACCAAAGACACCAGTCTCCTATGATGTAAACTCATGTACAGTATGTCTACGTCTCTCCCAAGTGTGCCAGTGCATAATGTGATCAAAAATCAAGGATACAGTTGGGCCTAGTGGGTCTCAGGATATCTCATCTATGAAGAATCAAAAATTTGAACCTCTGTCTGAGGTTACAGCACTGAGTCATTGAATATGCTGAGTTAGAAGGGACTCACAAGAATCATCAGAGTCCAATTCCTCTCCTGCCAGAACAGCCGCAGGAATAACACCATGTACATAAGAGTATGGTCCAGAAACTTCTTAAACTCTTTCAGGCTTTGTCCTGTGACCACTTTCTTGGGCAGCACGTTCTGGTACCCAACTTTGGTACTTTGGGTGAAAAGTGAAATTGTTGAAAATTGTAACAATAGGTCTTTAAAATTGTTTTTCTCCCACTAGACACTCAAAAGCTTCTATAATTCAACAAGGTCTTGAATTTCCCTAGTTTCTTGCTTTGGATTTCCTTAATATCTAATATGGTCTATGGCAACAGGGTCTATTTATTCACAAGAGACAAAAAGTGCTTTCTTTGGCCACAGTCAATGAAGTTTGGTCAGATGAAGAGCTGCTGCTTTACTGTGGATTTTAACTGAATAGAATGGGGTTATGTTTGTATGGGAGAAATGTTTTAGCACATTCACACATAAATGCAGAATCTGTGATGCAAAAAAATTCACTGAATTTCATTTCAGGAAATCTAAATATTTTCTGTTTCATATTTAAAAGATTACTCCTTTTTTCCTAAGTTTGTTTGCAAACCTAGGCAGCTTGTCCAAAGATACTGGCATTCAAACTCAGAAACACAATAGACATTTTAGGCAATGCAATCTAGGATGAAGCTACAGGTACTGAACAAGTTGGAACATTTACCTGATCCAACACAGACCAGATAACATGTGGCTGAGAAGACATAGAGTTGCATTAGTGCAGTGCTACTGGAGCTGATTTACCTCACTGCTGCTGATTAATTAGGGCGTAGAGTTGTGCTGACACAGAAATTTTGCATCTAGTTCTGGAGTTAGATTAGATACCTCTGCCTTTCACTGAGCTGGAAGGTGAACACCCTGTGAAATCATTTCTAGAGAACACTAGATTGCTCTGCACTGTCCTATTCTTAAGTTATAATTCATCATAGCTCTTATCATATGCTTAAGTTCTGATATGAGATGGCTTTTTTTTTCTTTATCAGATCCTTTTGACATTCAAACAGGGATTTTGAAAAGACATACAAAGATGAAACACTATCACTTTCATACCCTTCTAAACATTGCTTGCACAAACGACCAGCAATATTCTTCTAATAACAAAAATAAAAGAGGTTGGAAGAAGATGCTTTTTCACATCTACCTGAAGTTTATAGGGTATCCTTTTTTTCCTTTTTACATATTGTCCTTCCAAAAAGACACCCAATGAATGTTTACACCACCTCTAATCAACTCACTGCCAATATTCCAAGCAGCATATCCAGTACCAAGATAAAACATCCTGACGAAACAAAAAAAACACCCCACAAAAAATTAGAATAGAAAACCCAGCAAAAAACCCCAAAAGCCCCAACTTATACCAAAGACTTTTGGTATAAGTCTTCTCAGTTAAATCTTTTAGACTGTATTTTTGAAACGTGGAATTTTATATCCTGAGTGTCACATATGAAAGTCTTTCCCCTAAAAGAAGGTCAGACTCTGAAGACAACTGCTCCCCTGTGGATTATCTCTCTGTAGTCAAACCTCCAGGATAATTATTTTCTTTCCTCCCTGTGTTTCTAACTTTAATTAGAGTTTTACTAAAATGCTAAGTATGTACAGACATGTACACTCTAGCCACCATTAAATAAGCTGACTCTAAATCAACTACTCTGTTAACTTTTGTACCCCTTGGGTCATTCCCAGCACTGAGACTTGAAGTTAACTGGCTGAAATTTGTCATCTGAAATTAGACCACTAAACCCCCTTCTAAACTCCCTCAGTATTTCAAATGTGATGATCCCATTTCAATTGACTAATTCCCTTGCCATGTTCAGGAACTGTTTGGCACAGAGATAACTGGCTTGGGTTAAAGATGTGCCCAAATCTAATTATCTAACAGTAGAAACAATGGCGTTTCCGTGCCTAGGACTGGTGTCTACCACTTTTTAATTTAACTGTATAGAGGAGTCCAACAATCTACTAGGGAGAACACAAACTTCTGGACAGGTGTATTTACCCCATCTAGCAGGGCTGAGCAGGCTGAACTGAGCTCTGTGGTGCAGCCACTGAACTCCTAATCAATTTGCTTCTTAAAAGCATTCTAAGTTTCTGTTGTGTAGATAAGATAAGCCCTTGTCTTTTTTCAAGCACTGTACACTATCAGAAAGGAAACTGCAAAGACACTGTGGCATGAGTGGCCCCATGACATCCTGCAATCTGTACCCACAACCTTCTCTCAAATGTAAAGTGCCAACTGCTAGGCTGTTTTACCTGACAGGAAATAAATTGAAAGTCCTTCTGTAGTAGCTTATGTTAAGTGTCCTCGATTCCAGATGAGATGAGGCTCTCTGCAGAGGCTTAGCCACTTACGTATTCTGTGATCATACAGGAGTGGCACAGTAACAGAGCAGTCCTGTGGAAATTGTTAAACACTTCAAATAGCTGTACTTTGTTACACAGCGGTGCACAGTTCACACCATGGGCACATAGATGAACTATCTAAGAGGTCTTTTTGCAAGACTGCCACACAACATTTGTATAAATATTTCAGTAATCATCCCAGAGCTCTTTTTGCCCTAAATGTTAGTAATAATGATGAGTTATTAAGTTATGCAGCCTGTGCCCTGTCATAGACCATGGCAAGCACCACACACTGGAACAAAGAAGTCTGAGAAACCCTGTTACAGACAGTGGGGCAATAATTTCTCCAATGGGAAATTTCATTCCACTCTCAGGCAATTATCAGTTGACTCACATTCTAGAGGAACAATCTTTATATCTACCCTGAAAAACATACCATTGTGGATTATTATATTTGTAGAACAGCCAAGTGGCCTTTGAATTTTCTCCAAGTCTTGGCCTCACTACATCTTTTGGCAAATAGTTTCCCAGGCTGAATATCTTTTCCCTTTTTAATCTATGCTGCAATTTCAGTATCACTGAATTCTCTCCCCCACGGCAAGTTCCTTGATTAGGAAATAGGACCACACAGTTTACTTTCACTCAACTATTCATGTCTCTACCACCTCCCTAGTATTGTTTTCTTGCCTAAGCACTGATGACATTTTCCAAACTCTAGAAGGAAGCTATTTTAGAAATACATACTTGTTAGTATATGTAACATAATCCCTGTATCTCTGCATCAAGAAGATTTGAAAATAAGCACCATTTGTGTGGATGTCTCTAGATTTGTAATAATTTAGAAAGAATTTGTGATTTTAAGTTATGAGTTTAGGGTTTTCTTTTTTTATATATAGTGAGAAATCTTGCATTGAGGTTCAAAGAGATCTGTTGTTGGGTCTTATTTTTGTTGTGTGCTCTACAATAGTTGGAAGAAATAACAATAATTAACACTCAAAATAAATAACAATTATCGAAGATCAGGCATAATAGAATGTTACCTCTGTTGGCATGAATATATTATGCAATGTCTATCTTCATGTCATGGAATGTCTATCTTTGAATGTCAATCTGAAATGGAAAATAAAGAGAATCCTTTTCAAAAAAATTACAATTATACATTCTGCCTAAGAACAAAAAACCCCAGGACATCAGCCTTGCTCTTTTATTTTCTTCTCTGCAGGCCTGGTGACAGCAAGAGCAATGTCTGCAATCTCTGCTTGGACATAAACTTTGAAGGATTTGCTGACACAGAGAAGTAACTTCAAGCAACTCCCCTACAAGAGGTATTTTGTACTGTTCTATTCTTATAAGTACCTCTTTGAATGTCTATTTTGGAACATTTCTTCAGGTAGAGAAACTTTTAAAAGTAAATTTATTTCCTTTTATCTCTCAGCCTTAAGAGTATAACAGTATAAGTATCCATGAAATGCAATCACAAATATCTACTTTTCAGAGAGCATACTACCAGGGGATTTAGAGCGATAGGCTAAAATTTATCTTCTGGATCTAAATCTGGTTGCTGAGAAGTTCAGCTTTAGATCCTTTTCATAGCATAGCATAGTTTATCTACATCAGGCCACTTTTTAGAATAAGGCATTTATGAGGATCAGCATCTGGTCTTCAGTGAATATTGTTTATAAAGAGCTGGAAATATGTACATGGCTCCTCAGCAGAGAGCAGTGCCAAAGGAGAGGAGGCCCCTGGCAGGTAGTACCTCTTGAGAACCTCTTGGGCAATCCTATTTAGGCCCTATGGCTGTAGGCATTAATCTATCCCCCAGTAAGTGTTTGAAGGCTCAGGCCTAACACTATGCCTAGAAAAACAAAGAAGGATATCTTCTAGGACAAAAATCCCATGCATCTAGGACAAAGTAGGAGAGAGGATAACATGGCAAAGATAAATGTGCTGTCCTAATGTTGCTGCTGAAGGGGAACAAACATCCCTTTACATTCAGACAAAAAAAAAGAAAAAGCCTTGTGTCTCTTTTAGTTCATAGCAGCATGAAATGAACAGAGCCATATAGAGAACTCAAAGACTTAGTGTATAATGGTTTATAGTCTAATGTCAGGAAAAAACTCTCATTCAAAATACTGACAGCTTATATTAATAGAAGTATCTTCAGCTTTTCTTTCTTTTTCCTTTTTTTTTTTTGAGACAGGTATTTGAAAACTTTCAAAAAATAAGAGAACTTTTTGTCATGCTTTATTCAAGTTTTTGAGTGCAGAAAATATAGAAAAATCCAAACCACCAGTGAAAATTTTATGGTGATAAAGGTACATCAAAATGGAAGGAATCTTTCCAGAGAATCGTAATTGTCTATATTTAAAATGGTTTGGATGTTCTTTATTGTTTAAGCACAAATGAAGTGTTGATTTGAAATCTAAAATTGTGGGAAGTTTAATATAGAGATTGAGAATGTTTGGAGATTATGTGACCCATGACATCAGCATGGCTGTTTTAAAATAGGCATCTATGTTGCTAGAGTAATGGCCACTGGTTTTCCATTGTTCTACCTATGTCTCTCTGCAATGCTTTGGCATGCAGGATATTCATGAACCTGAGGTTGCATTGAACCAACATACTGTATATGTGTAGGGATTGGTAAAATTTCATTCCAGATTATTACATATTTCAGAAAAGTTCTACAGACCTCAGAGCAGTACAAAAGCCACATCTTCCACCCTCTGTGTTAATTGTTAGATCAGGAAAGCACGAGGCCAGTGTCATTTTCCTTACAAATGTCACACACACTGTCTCCTACTGAGAGGGCGGCAGCTGTACTACTGCTGCCACAAGTACTGAGCTCAAACAGACTAATCACCCAAGTTTACCTAGCACTCCACTGGATCTTGCAGTTCTTCTGGGCTCTGTGCTACTGATATCCATATCAGGAAGTTTACAGTACTTTGTTTACAGTTAAAAGAAAGACCACAACAAACAATATCAGCTTTACAGACTAATTGACAAATTGTTAAGACAACCCACCATCAACATTTTCAGTAGGCTGCTAGGTAACATTGTCATCAAAATTCATATGAAAAACATATGCAGTGCTATAGACAGCATGGCCTACAAAACTTCTGAGAGGCACAGGAAGCACTGATGGAGACACAACGTTTGACTTTATCAATGTTATACATGAAAGGGAGGGTAAGAGGAACTGCACAGATGTGGGAAAAGGTGTACTTTTTAAGGAGCTTTGACTTTGTCAGCCAAAGGGTGTATCTGCACGTGGAACACTGAAAGCAGACTGACCACGTTTATAACTTTTATTTCTCTACTTTTTTGTTTGCTTTCAATCAGGCTTCCCCATCCTTGTCAATAATTCATTTTATAGCAAAGTAGGGAAGTATATCAAAGAGGTAGGTAACTGAAAAGAGTGCAACATATGAACAGAAGCATTTCTGGCCTATAGAAATCACTGCAAATTAGTGATAGTTTCAAGATTCTTGATGTATTGGCTTTTAATCCTGGGAAGAGGAAAAAATGGGTCATCTTTTTCACATTGTTCTACAGAGAGTAAAATCTGGTGAAATAAGATGAGCCTGTTAGTTTCAGTCGATAATTTCTACCCTTTTCACAAACTGTCAAATCAGTCAGCTGAGAAATGCAGTGCTAAGAGTGTAAGAAAATAATGCAATCAGGGAAAAAAATACTGAAAGATATTTTTAGACAGGTCAATAAAATAAGAAAATAGAAAGTCACTATGTACTGTTGAATAGAAGTTAGAGAAAATATGTTTATTCCCATATGGTGCTTGAAATCTATAGCAGAGACACCATGTGTTTTATGAGTAAATGGCATATGAATTGAAGTGTTTCTTACAAAGATAATTTTTCAATGATAGTTGTTAAATATAAATTTAAAAAATACAACACACAATATTAAATTTAATTGCCCAAGTCTTCATATAGAGCAGCTATTTCAACTTCAGACATATGAGACAAAAAAATTTATTGCCTCAAATTTGTGTTATTGCTTCAACAACAGAAAAAAGACATCTGAAGAATAGGCTAAGGACTGCTAATCCTGAGGAACTTGTAAAGCAGGCAGGTGAAACAATCTGCCAGTCATGGTCACAGACACAGAACATTGTGTTTCTTCCCCCTTTAGTAGCATTCCGAAATTATCTGAAATTAGAAACCTAAATTATTTCAAAATTTTAAAATAGAGAGATCAACTTTTTTTGTTGTTCTTCCTGTATCCTGGGAAGCAATCAGAAGTCAGCTCAATTAGCAACATCAAGCAAAGCAGTTCCTGGGCCACTCTTTGCAGTCTCATGGCCCAGCATAATGGAGTGGCAGCGTAGAACCAGAGCATAACAGCTCCCAGCATAAGATTAAAGCCTAGATTACAGCTCTGCCTTCAAGATACTTCCCTTGCTACCAACACATAGATGAGTTGGCTTAGAGTTACCTCGGATGCCCAATGGCTTCTACACAGTAACTTTCTCAGGTTTTTTCATATATTGGGTTTTTTGTTGTAAAGGAACTGACACCCCAATATAGCTATCCAATAACTGTACCTAGTGCAGCACTAGAAAGATCAAGGATCTGCTGAGTGCCAGGCCTGGTTTCACTCCAAATATGAAGTGTCCAGACTGTTGTTTAAATAAAAGAATTAATGCACTCCTGCATTAGATATTCACATTATGTTAGCCCAGAACACAGCAATAAGATGTTTAATTACTTTTGGGAAGAACAAAAAACCTTATAGAATATTTATCATTTTACTTTAAATAAGACTGAATATTCATCAAACATGCATAAAAGAATGTAAATAAAATGAAATTCTCATGGACAAATCTCAAACACAGGCCTTTGCCACTTCAACCAGAGCCTTTTGCCACAGTGCTCTGTTAAGATTAAATGTACATTTAAATTGATGGTTTTCCACTGCCTCAGCAAAATAGTGATTAGATTCGCAGAGCAGTTAGAATTTACTTCCCCTTTTGCCCCTGCTACCAAATTTTCATCCCTACGAATCAGATGATATAAATAGGCTACATTCTTTTTCCAGTCCAGCTGTCTACAGCCTTTGCTCACAGTTTACTTTCAGTACCAGTTACTTAAAGCATTATCTATTTAATAAAATCATTAATTTTTCCATTTTTTGATTTATAACTTATTCATATTAGCATAGGTTGACTCAAGGAGTCATGTTCCTTCTGTGTACTCCTCTATGAACTCCTGTGTCAAGAGGAACAAATTAATCATGGTCTTTTAAAATATGGTATTTACAAGCTAAATCTTTTCTCAGACTAACACAATGTATCCTCAAAATAAAACCGACTGCTGGCTAATTTGTCAAATCTATGTTGTTATTATTTATTATGTATATGGCTTCATTGGTTGACAGGATGCTTACAATAAATACAGATGAGTTCAGTTTTCTTTTGGTTTGAGCTGTCATGGCAGTCCTGCTTAACAACTGCAACAGGCACAGTTTCAACACCCAGTTTACCCAAAACCAAGCAGTTTCCTTACTAAATATCCCTTACTGTGCTAAATTCCCATTGCCACTCTACAGTTTATAGCTACTAGGAGTAGCATACTCTTTGAATCTGCTATGTTCATCGCTATGAGTTTGGCTAGAAAAAAACTGACTAAAATCTTAGATTTTTTCATACTATTAGCTTATGTCCATAAAGAATGTTGAAGAAGTAATCCTTGCCCTGAAATAATCACAATATCAAGTACAACAGATAGAAAATTGTTTTTCTTTTGCTCGGTTTGCACCACTTATGTCAGAAGGTTGGTTTATCTTTATATAAATTATAAAAAAATATAATGTCTATAAATTAGAGGAAATTACAAACAGCCTCACATCTCATAGCATAAAATATTCATTTAGTTCACAGCTATGTCTACAGAAGGGTGCAGGGGAAGACAGTGGTAAATGGGTCATGGAAGGTGGAAAAGTACTGTATTGGTGTTGCTGTTGTAAAGAATTACTTTACTGTGACACACTTCATTATTCATGTTGATGTCAGTTTGGCACGGGGAAACTGTCAAATGTATAAATCTGACCTAAAAAGCAAAGGCAAAATATGAAGTAGTTTACCTTGATGAATAACTGTATTCTAGTATTAAAAAAAAAAAAAACCACCAAGTTTTTTTAGTAATAAAATTATCAATTTATTCATATTGTTACTATTGAAAAATGTTAATTGTTACATCAGGGTAATTCCAAAAGATCCAGACTGTTAAATAATAGATGCATGTACTGCACAGAACATGAAAACTTTCTGTATCTTCAAAGAAAATATGGCATTGCAGTAGATTTGACCTTGGAAATATTGTTTTATTAGTACAATGGTTTTTATAAAACTCACAGCAATATTTATTAAAAGTCTTTGAATTTCATCATATTTCTAAAAATCAAGTAGAATAAATACAAACTTGTTTGCCATAGCAAGAAGCTTAAAAGTCAGAGGCAAGCAGGCAAATTTATTAATATTCTGATCATGCAATGAGTGTTTATTTCAAGCTTGAGCCACTAAAATGCAAAAATTAGACACAATCTTTTAAACTGCTTCAAATACTCAAATCAGCAAAAAAGGTCCAAAGTAGTCTGGGGTGAAAACTTTGAAACAGATTGAAGTGTTAAGATATTGACCAGTGATGTGTTCAACCCTTAGTTGTTTACCACAAGTGTGGCCTGCAGTTCCAGGGTAAGCAAGAGGACAAGGCACCTCTGAAAACCTGTTCTAATCAGGACAGAAGCTGGTCAAACTCACCAACATGAAATATTGAGAAAGACAGGTGTTCGACTTTGTACTCCTAAAGGACTTGGACAAGTTTCCCCAATCTGCAAAGAATTGGTTCAGATTTCTTGAAGGTAAAGAGATCTGAGACTTCACTTCAAGCTAGTTGCCTACAGCAGCCTTTCTCCCAAAACTCTGCGAGCACCTTCCCTCTCTGTGCCAGTAACTCAACAAGCCAAGAAAAACCAGTTCACTACCAATTCAACACCAGATATGTATCAAATTTACATCTACCGCAAGATTCTCTACTGGCTTCAGATGCTGACTTTGTACCTACTGAGGGAGGATTTTCCTTCTTCTAAGAAAAATTTTATCCTCCTCTTGCAGAAAGGACTGTCAAGTACTAGTATGGATTGGATAAGCAAAACACTTCATAATAATATGTAGCTTGGTGGAGCATGGTCCACCAGCATGGACTGTGTATAATTTTCCACACCTAATAATTCTGGAGCAGCCTATAACTAGAGAAGATTGACAAGGCATGACAGAGAATAGAGAAGAGTATTTCCAGCCTGTGAAGGGATGACATGCTTGTTGTATCACTGGCAGAAAGAGAAAGAAACCATGGGTGTCAGCAACCAGGAACTTCTGTGCAAGTCTCTTGTAGATGCTTCCACAATTCAACATGGAATAATGCTGTGCATAGAATTTAAACGCCAGATTTAGCAGGGAAATATTGTTTAATTTGTGATCTGGATCAGCACTGATCCAATTCTAATGCAAATACTAGCAAACCAGATCAGAGAATAAGACTGTGTGGTAGGCAAACAAATCCAGTGATTTCTGAGGAATCCCAGCAAGTTCAGATGAAGGAGAAGCCAAAGGCATGTGCACTCAGATCAGAGATGTGGAATCTCTTTGTTGGTAAACTACAAAAACTAAAGAATAGAACACCAAAGTAAGAATCAGTTGAAATGACAAGGAAAACACCTGATAAAGAGGCACAGAAGAGGTGGGATGACAGCCATGCTTCCCAGGTCACTCTATACAGTATCAGGATGTCATGTATTAAATGACCAGGTCTTTATTAGAATAATAATAATTTAAAAAACCCCAAAACCAACCAACCAAAAAAACAAAACAAACCAACCAACCAAAAAAACCCCAACAAACAAACAAACAAAAAAAACCACACAAAAAAGACCAAAAATCATGGAGGGATTTCCTCATATGTCAGAGTAACTGCCTATTTTTTCCCAATGTTTAGTACCCACATTTCCCTAATTGACACAGAGAGATAGAGTATATTCTCTGCAAAATAAATCAGAGTCAGATTACAGTAGAGTATGTTTGTTCTTAGTGGACTCACACTTGAACCTGCAAATGCTATGCAGCTCTGACATTAAAAGATAATTCTTTTCTAATTTTAAACTAGATTTTTTAAATTATCTGAATAAAAGAACATTCCTTCAGCAGAAAAAAAAAAGGAAATGGAGCCAAGTTCAAATAGACTAACTTCCATGTAACTTGTGTTTTGGTATCAGAAAGACCAAAATATTCCAGGAGGCTTTGAAGAGAGAGTCAGAAGACCTAGCAGAGGAACCAGAACAGAAAGGAAACAAGACTTATCAGGAATTTGCACCTGAGTGAGATTCTGTATTATTAGAAAAAACTTCACCCTGGGAATTTTAGACAACTATTGTCTGTGTGAGTTCGTAAGCTCTCCACATCATTTTTTTATCCTGGGGAAAAAAAGAAAGAAGGAAAGTCCAAAATTAGGAGGACTAGCAAAAAGTAGGAGCATTCGTGAAACAGGTCAAATACAAACAGTCATAATCACTCTCCATAGCTCAAAAAAGGTAAGTGTCATGCCTTACAGGAGATGGCAAGTTTTATGGGAGGTCTCTCAGATTTTCACAAGCCAGCCTTTGAATCTTTTCTCCAGAGCTCACCCACTGCATATTCAAGCCATGCTAATGGCATGGGAGTGGGGAAGCACATTCTTTGAAATGTGCTCCCAGGTGGGATTATGAATGGAAATTCACACTTCAGAGGACATGTTTAGAGTTTTCCATTTGTTGCAAAACACTGTGTGAAAACACTTTAGATCAGGAACTGAAGATTTCAGAGTTAGTGGCAGAGCCAGTAATATTACATAGATGGGCACTCTAGTGTGATCACCATTGCCCATTCCAAGCAGGCATAGTGCCAGGCAGGTCCATTCAGAAGCCATATAGCTATGCCATAACTAAGCTGTCCTTTGTCAGGGTGTACTTGGGATGACAGCTACTGATGCCTTAGGTTTTAACTTTTATATTTTTTCAAATCCTGTACTGCTAGTGTAACCCTGATGTTTCCTGTAGCTTGTTAAGTGCTGTTCTCTCATGCTAAAACAAACATAACAAAGCCTCTCCAGTTTGCTCTCCAAGGACACCCAGACCATCCTAAGCCCAAGAACTGTAAACCTTCATCTTGAGGAAGGGAGGCAAGCTTGAGAAAATTACATTATTGGTTGGGTTCTGGTTGGTGAATTTATGCTGATATAAAAGTGTGAAAAACTTGTGACCTGTCATTCATTTTGGGATTCACTGTGACAAGACCCGCTGGAGCCCAGAGTGTACCTCTGAAAGCCTTTCAAATAAACACCTTTTTTATTGCTTTATTCCTGTCTAGTCTCTGTTTCTAGGTAGCCATTTAAGGCATCACTACAAGGACCACAAACACTTTCTTTTGACAGGTTTGGAGTAAAAGGAACATGAGCTCAAGCCCATCTGCTTTTGCCCATGAAAATATTTTCTCACAAGTGATGTCTCTGGATTTGATCATGCTTTTTATTTAGGTTAATGGTTCACTGATTTTGTCAGTGAACCATTGGTGTCAGAATTGGTGTCTGAATTAATTTTAAATCAGGCAATATCACCACTTTGCTGTGTCTTTTTACCCAGGCGTATGACTCAGTGGCCTATGTTCCCTTCTTTGCTAATGCTGTATCTTAGTCCACAACAATCTCTGCGTCTTCTCCATATCATGCCCTCTGCACAGAGTGCCCATCCCGAGTCATTCTGCAAGTTCACTGTCCTGAATTCTCTAAAGTCCATTCCCCAGAAGCACTTCTTTCACAATACACTATCAAATAGGACATACACCCTAATTAGAATAAAACAACAAACAAACAAGCCCTCTTAGCTGAACTATACCAAGCACCATCCCTTGGCAAGTGACCACATAATCTTATTGTTGCTCCTCCTGTCATTCCTCACCTCCTTACTACCCAACAATTATTCTGTGTCTATAATTAGTTCATACTGCTGCAACAAAAGATACTAACTCACCACCTTGGGCCTGTCTGAACATTTCCTGAAATCAGAAGGGTTTTGAAGGGGACAACAGCCACTGGTAGCAAATGTTTGGAAACCCCCTAAGGAGAAGGGCTCTCATGTCCTTTCTTTTCGGAAAGACACTTATCCACCCCCAGAAATCATCAGCCCTAGTCGCATTCCTGCTGTCTCAGGCCCGTACTTAACGAGATCTTTGACAACAAATACATCTTCTCTTTCTCAGTGCAGTCCTCCTGGTATCAGTGGAACTGTCAAAGGCAACCCAGGTGAACATGATTTACCCATAATAAGTACCTAATATAATAAGGTTTGTCTATTTAATTTATAAGTAATAATTTCACATCCCTCTATTTTTGAGAAGTATTCATCATAGAGATTCCATCTTAAAATGGGACAAGCAAGTCAAACTCAGCCAAAATTATAAAGTTTCTTGACATTTCTGCATTTCTTTATGTGTCCATTCAGAAAAGAAGTAAATTCTCTACTGCAATTTACTGTGCAGTACCTGGAACACTCTTAGGCTTCTTTTAATCACCCCAAGAAAATATTAGGTAGAGTTATTCTACTTGTTCTGTGAGCCTGCTATAATCTTACTTTGTAAGCATACTTCAAAGCCTGAGATTTAAAGGACTTAGAGTCTTATGGTTGTTTCACATTTGTTCACTAGTGGAAAACATTGGATAGCTGATCCCTTCTCTCTAGTGAATTCAGAAAGCCTTTTATAAGCCTTATTGAAATTACAAACATGAAAATGGTCTTTTTTTAAGGCTATTAAAGAATTAATTTAACAAAACATTTAAAGACCTTTTAAGTGGTAGACAATGCACAGATTACATACATGGTCCTCTGTTTTCTAGTTTAAAAGAGTCTGAATTAGCTAAAACCAGCATTTACAAACCTCTACTATTGAACACACCTAGAATTGTAATGTCCAGTACTCAACCATAAGAAATCACAGAATAACAGAATATGCTGAGGTGGAAAGGACCCACAAGGCGCATTGAGTCCAAGCCCTGGCCCTGCACAGCACCATCCCCAAGAGCCATACCATGTGCTTCAGAGTATTGTCCAAAGGTTATTTATACACCATAAACTGGATACACAATTACAGTATCAGTCTTTGTTTTTCCAAAACTCTGGTTTCAATAAGCCCACAGTATAAATCCATTGTCTGTGGAAAGAATCAGTATTAAGTAGAAAATCCCACGTGTCTCTATAGGATCCCTCCACGGCTTTGGTTGCTTTTTTCTTTTCATTGTCCAAAAGAAAGGTCATCACTAGTTGAAAGTTCCCTCCTCTCCAAGTTCCTATTTTGAGACCCCAAGACCTGACAAGGAGAAATGATGAGCATTCCTCCTGAGGAGGAAGACTTGGCACCAATAAAAACTTGGAATGTTTGAGAAACACTGGAGAAAGAGATCTTAAGCTGATAAACAAATTCCCTCTGTGCTCTGTCTTACTTTTGAAAAATGGATGTACTAATGCTGTTTATCTGACAACTGTATTCCACATAAACCCAATGTGTGAGCATCCAGGAATAATTTGAACTGCAAAGCCCTGCAGAAGAACACCGTAATACTAAAGAGATACCCCATGGGATCTACAGCACCTAATGTATGAGTTGGATGGATACAAAATTTAAAAAGGGGAACCAGAGCATACATCACAATGATGTTACAGGCTCTAATTTTGGGCAAGATCCTTGTTTCATGTTGTTGAGTTGTTATGTTTTAAGATAACTGTATTTCCAATGTCCACAAACCTCCCTGAAAACTACTAGTCTGTTCAAAATGTTTAGGATTATCTGAGCTCAGTACAGTACCTGTACAGTTTTCTTCTTCATTTTAGTTTCTCTCATTGAAGAATGAAACTTTCTACTGCACTTCTACATCTGAAATTATGAAAAGGTAAACCTGAAACAAAAAAAGTAATCTATTAAGAAGATATTAATTTCACTAGTTGTGGATAAATTAGAAAATAGACGTTTACTTTGTCATTTTGCAGATGATGGGCAATCAAGTGAAAATTCTAATGGCAAAAAAGTCAGAAAATAAACCATAGCAAAGTAATAGGACATGGGAAGCTCTTTCCATTGCAAGTAGTAGTCCAGAAGAAGTACAGCACACAAAAGTCATAAATCACCATCACTGCTGAAAGTTTAGGCTCAGAAAATTACTCATTGGTTCTAAAAAAGGCCACCCATATATCACACATCTCAGGCAACAACTGCCAGATTCCTGGTCACGCATCTCAAATACCCCAAATAATCCCTGACAAATCAGGAGCAACTTCATGGAAATGGGGTGTTTTAGCTGCCATGCCTGTTTAGTCATTAGACTTCCCCACAAAGACTTCCAGCAAGGATACCAATTAATGCAAATGGTTTGTAATTAACAGTGATGATTTTTGTAATGTGGATACCTTCTCAGTACGAACAGGAATGAGCCACCAACTCATTTCACATGAGGCAACCATCAGGAGGTAAAGATTTGCAGTTAATGAAGGCCTGTGTGAGAATGAAACCAGTGACTCAGAAGAGTAATGCATTGTCTTGCAATACTGGTCCCCAGTGCTAGCACCACTAATCTAACTGGATCAGATCATTGCTAATCCTTTGTTTTACTGAGAATGTGAAAATTCTCTAAACACTTAAAATTTAATTTCCTCAGAGATGAGTATTGTATGCAATAAGTGTGTTGCCTCTTGACAGAGAACCTTCTCCATTACTTGGAGGGGAATTCGCTCTCTCAGCATGCCTTTTGTTTTCACCTGCCCAGCACCACTTTTGTCTCCTGAAAGTATGATGCGTGCTTTGACTGCCTTCACTTTCACACTGCTAATCCTCTATTTGACCCACTTTGGCACTGCTCTCTTGGCTCTCCTGGCAACAGATGTGGGAAGGATGCTAATATGCAAGTTCAATTGTATCCCTTCTCTTCTCAGCTCCATTTAATGTGGCCAGATTTTATTTTTTCTGTGATTTTGAATTTCTGCACTTGACTCATTCCCTGTTTTATCCNATTAGCTAAAACCAGCATTTACAAACCTCTACTATTGAACACACCTAGAATTGTAATGTCCAGTACTCAACCATAAGAAATCACAGAATAACAGAATATGCTGAGGTGGAAAGGACCCACAAGGCGCATTGAGTCCAAGCCCTGGCCCTGCACAGCACCATCCCCAAGAGCCATACCATGTGCTTCAGAGTATTGTCCAAAGGTTATTTATACACCATAAACTGGATACACAATTACAGTATCAGTCTTTGTTTTTCCAAAACTCTGGTTTCAATAAGCCCACAGTATAAATCCATTGTCTGTGGAAAGAATCAGTATTAAGTAGAAAATCCCACGTGTCTCTATAGGATCCCTCCACGGCTTTGGTTGCTTTTTTCTTTTCATTGTCCAAAAGAAAGGTCATCACTAGTTGAAAGTTCCCTCCTCTCCAAGTTCCTATTTTGAGACCCCAAGACCTGACAAGGAGAAATGATGAGCATTCCTCCTGAGGAGGAAGACTTGGCACCAATAAAAACTTGGAATGTTTGAGAAACACTGGAGAAAGAGATCTTAAGCTGATAAACAAATTCCCTCTGTGCTCTGTCTTACTTTTGAAAAATGGATGTACTAATGCTGTTTATCTGACAACTGTATTCCACATAAACCCAATGTGTGAGCATCCAGGAATAATTTGAACTGCAAAGCCCTGCAGAAGAACACCGTAATACTAAAGAGATACCCCATGGGATCTACAGCACCTAATGTATGAGTTGGATGGATACAAAATTTAAAAAGGGGAACCAGAGCATACATCACAATGATGTTACAGGCTCTAATTTTGGGCAAGATCCTTGTTTCATGTTGTTGAGTTGTTATGTTTTAAGATAACTGTATTTCCAATGTCCACAAACCTCCCTGAAAACTACTAGTCTGTTCAAAATGTTTAGGATTATCTGAGCTCAGTACAGTACCTGTACAGTTTTCTTCTTCATTTTAGTTTCTCTCATTGAAGAATGAAACTTTCTACTGCACTTCTACATCTGAAATTATGAAAAGGTAAACCTGAAACAAAAAAAGTAATCTATTAAGAAGATATTAATTTCACTAGTTGTGGATAAATTAGAAAATAGACGTTTACTTTGTCATTTTGCAGATGATGGGCAATCAAGTGAAAATTCTAATGGCAAAAAAGTCAGAAAATAAACCATAGCAAAGTAATAGGACATGGGAAGCTCTTTCCATTGCAAGTAGTAGTCCAGAAGAAGTACAGCACACAAAAGTCATAAATCACCATCACTGCTGAAAGTTTAGGCTCAGAAAATTACTCATTGGTTCTAAAAAAGGCCACCCATATATCACACATCTCAGGCAACAACTGCCAGATTCCTGGTCACGCATCTCAAATACCCCAAATAATCCCTGACAAATCAGGAGCAACTTCATGGAAATGGGGTGTTTTAGCTGCCATGCCTGTTTAGTCATTAGACTTCCCCACAAAGACTTCCAGCAAGGATACCAATTAATGCAAATGGTTTGTAATTAACAGTGATGATTTTTGTAATGTGGATACCTTCTCAGTACGAACAGGAATGAGCCACCAACTCATTTCACATGAGGCAACCATCAGGAGGTAAAGATTTGCAGTTAATGAAGGCCTGTGTGAGAATGAAACCAGTGACTCAGAAGAGTAATGCATTGTCTTGCAATACTGGTCCCCAGTGCTAGCACCACTAATCTAACTGGATCAGATCATTGCTAATCCTTTGTTTTACTGAGAATGTGAAAATTCTCTAAACACTTAAAATTTAATTTCCTCAGAGATGAGTATTGTATGCAATAAGTGTGTTGCCTCTTGACAGAGAACCTTCTCCATTACTTGGAGGGGAATTCGCTCTCTCAGCATGCCTTTTGTTTTCACCTGCCCAGCACCACTTTTGTCTCCTGAAAGTATGATGCGTGCTTTGACTGCCTTCACTTTCACACTGCTAATCCTCTATTTGACCCACTTTGGCACTGCTCTCTTGGCTCTCCTGGCAACAGATGTGGGAAGGATGCTAATATGCAAGTTCAATTGTATCCCTTCTCTTCTCAGCTCCATTTAATGTGGCCAGATTTTATTTTTTCTGTGATTTTGAATTTCTGCACTTGACTCATTCCCTGTTTTATCCTGATTCCTGTTATTGTCTTTTCTCTGGTCACAACACTCAGTATTTCACTTCCGGTCCCTATCTGCTCTCACCACGAGCAGAGCATGCTGGCCATCTTCTCTGTTGTCTCACATCCCCTCAAACAGTTCTCTTTGACACAACTCATGAGGTAACACTGGAGCTCGCTCCCCTGCTCCAAAAAACATGAGCTCCTACTTCTCTTTTATTGGCTGATAATGGATCCATTATCATGGATCCATAATCCTCTGTGGCTTCTAATTGCTATTATTTTCTCCCACAAAGACCAGTCTGCTCCCCTCCCCAGCTTTGTAATGCCCCTTGTCCATGTGGCAAAGGTGAGCGAAAGGGAAGCTCCCTGCTGCAGGTCCTGCTGTGAGGGCACCTGGGGCCTGCCCTGGCCCTGCCTCGGAGCCATCCTCGGGCAGCTCCCGGCCCCCTCCGGGCCTGCTGCGGCCCTGCCCCGGCCCTGCCCCGGCCCTGCCCCGGCCCTGCCTCAGAGCCGTCCTCGGGCAGCTCCCGGCCCCCTCCTGGCCTGCTGCGGCCCTGCCCCGGCCCTGCCCCGGCCCTGCCTCAGAGCCGTCCTCGGGCAGCTCCCGGCCCCCTCCGGGCCTGCTGCGGCCCTGCCCCGGCCCTGCCTCAGAGCCGTCCTCGGGCAGCTCCCGGCCCCCTCTGGGCCTGCTGCGGCCCTGCCACGGCCCTGCCGGCCGCTGACCTGACACGCCTCATCCATCCGTCCGGCTGCCTCCCGCCTCGCTTCCATCGCTTCCTCCACAACATGTTTGTTTCAGGGGAGAGTTCAAAATGGGACCCCTGCCTCCCAGAATATCCTCTCCACCAGTTGCCCCAGCCAGGCCACCCTCATGTTTCCATCCCAGGTCTCCCTGCCCTGAGTCACGGCTCTCCAGCACCTTCCCTTCCTCCTGGTGTTATGAGCTCCCTCACTTTTTCCAGAACTCCACTGTAAACCCATGTTCCCACTTGTGCCATGTTCCTCATGTGGCATGACTCACCCTCCCTAGCTAACCTTCTAATTATTTGTAATTAACAATAACAAGAAGGAACTGACATTAAGTGAAGATGATCAGATGTGAGGATGAGTTCAGTGCAAATGCTTAGAGAGACAGAAACAGCATCATATACAACTGAATAATCCCATAATCTCTCTGTGTACATTCCTCTTGCTGCTACTTTTATAACCACTGCCTGACACTATCGTGCTCTGTGTCCTTTTATGAGATATCTAACCTTGATTGGAAGCAGAGGCCATCCACTTTCATTTCCACAGGTGTTCATTATTAACAGAGGTTAGGACATATGAAAATCAGGCTAGCTTTTAAAATTTTCTGTGTAATGAAACATCAAACATAACTGTTGCAGCTTGCACTAATATATAATAAAAGGCATTTAAATTACCATGAGCTTGTCTCAGCTGCCTTGGATTTCCCTGTACTAAAAAGTCCAGCCTTTCCTGTTCTGCCCACTTATTGCACCTCTCATGCATCTTTTACTGCAGCTATCTGTGACTTAATGCAATGGCAGGCATGAGAAGGTGGCCTTGAGGATGATATGCAAATTGCTTCTTTTTCTTTCTATAGAGGATTAAACTTGCTTTGATGGCACAGCCTTGCTTCTTTTCATCTGCTTTTCCTTCTCCACCAGTCTACTTTATAATGCATTATGCATTTATAATGCATTATATGCATTTCTCCTATCAGAACCAACACTCTTAATCCACTGGATCCAGAATCCCATTACAAAAGCCTTGTCCCTTTCACTCCTCCAGAGAAGGCTATTCCAAAATGAAAAAAACTACATTAAACTTCATTATTTACGATAAATAAGAAAAAAAAGTCTTATAATAATGAAGTGTGATACAGAGGCTACTTTATGAGCAGAAAATATCATATGTGTAGAATTTCCATGAATTGTCAGAGTTTACTAATGACTTTATTCTAATGCTTCTGTCTGTGAAACCAGTGAAATGTGACTAGGAGCAGGTGAGGTCTTCTAGAGTTGGCAGTAAGATTGAGAACATGACTTCAAAGATTCTTTTTTTTTTTGTGGTGTTAACACTGCTGTTGTTCCTTCCTTCCTGGAAGAAAGATTCACAAGAATGGCGTCCTACATGACCAGGTTCTAAAGGGTAATTGTATTACTTTAGCACTTTGGAGCACCTAGCCGTGTGATAGGTTATCAGCCCCAAAGATTTCAAATTCAGGTAAGCAATTTAAATGAGCTGGTATTTATTCCTCATGGTGGAGAATGAGACAAAAAAAAAAGTCCACCTCTGCCTAAGATTCTCAGTATATGGAGAGACACCCATGCACCCATCCACTCACTCATGGATAATGCTTGTTTCAGATTTTCCTTTATCTAACTTTTGAAACTGTCAACAGAAAATGGACTGTCATTTTCATAATTATTCGATGTATCTAAGGGAGGCAGAGTACGGATTAGTCTTAATTTCTGGCCTGCCACAAAAGACGTCAGCCTTGAAACTGCAAAAGTGCTCGGTGAGTTCATTTAGTTCTTCCTCTAAGAATCCTTAGTGGAGGTAATTGTAAAATACTTTATTGCTTTTTAACCTCTGAAGAAAAAGTGTTTAGTAACTCTTTACCTGGGCTAGTTTTATACTAATAATGCCTCTGTGTATGGTACTGTTGATTTCATTAAGCCTTTTTTGCTCCATCATGAGGATTAAAGTGTTTCTTCAGATAGTAAGCAGGAAAGGGCATTAAAATTTTCAATCAGAATAAAAACTTACTCCTCTTCAGATCACATCTACTTGTTATGGACAACAGAAAGTGAGTTTTTTCCCCATAATTTCACAGTAGAGAAAAAAGTGCAATGGTTTATAATGTAGCCAGTACAACAGAATCTTTTGAATCAATTTTGTTCCCATACTGAAGCTAATTTACATGTATAAATCCCAGAGGCTAACCCTTTTCTTTCTATTATCCTAATTTCCGAATGTCATGATGATCCGTGGTATTTGTTTCCAAATGTATATTAAAATGTATATTTAAATGGCGTTTAACATGTTAATTTGTATTTGCTAGTCTAACATTGTGGCAATTCAATCAAAGATATATCTGCTGCTATTGATGTTCAGAGGGCATAAAGAGTATAAAACCAGACCAAACCAAAAAAAACTATGGCCTACGCCATGCATGATTCCAGTTGATTCCTTGGGTATGCATCTAGTTGGGGGTTCATAATTACCTATAAAAACCTACAATTTTTTTAAAATTCAAATTTACATTTAGAATGCATTTAATCAGGCACGAAATTACCTGTTATTGATGGGCAGCTGAAGGATCATTCTCCAATATTACGATTTTCTGAGTAATGAAATAACTTTAAAGTAACAGAATATTTTTCTAGTTTCTGAAGTAACCTGGAGAATGTTGGAAACTTTATTCAATATTGCAAAGTAGCATATATGCAAACTGTTTTCTTTTCTCTCATATGTATTATATATAGAAACTTAATGCGAAGGAATAATTTCAGAACACTGAAAAGGATTACAGAGTGCCCTAGAATACTTGAGATACTAGTGGCATCAGTGGGTAATAGATTTTGTTAATGCTTGAATAATTTTCTTGACTTGTTTGCTACCAGCATATTAGTGCACTTGGTTACACAAGTATTTATGTATATTTGCAAAAATGTATTTTCAAACTTCATAAGGATGTTTTTGTAAGAGTAAAACAGATTTTTTCTTTCTTGTCAATGTTATTTCATTGTGTCCAGCATTCATACCTGAGAAACCTTTGTGCTAACTTTCACGTAATCTTTTAATCCCCACATTTCCTTTCAAGTACATATACTCCCAAACTAAATTCTATGCTGTGTTTTCTCTTGGTTTCAATATAAGAGATTAGAACAATTGCTGGACTAGCATACAATGCAGACCACATCTTTCAAGAGAAGGTTAGACATTTGTTATGCAGAGGATACAGGCAAGCAACTTTCTAATATTTATCTTCCTATATGCAGAATTACAAGAGAGATGTTATGTTGTTTAAGTAAAGAAGGCCAAGTAGTGCACTACAGTGTCTTATTTAAGACAGGATCTTCCTTCGAGAAAGAATTTCAGAACCTTTGTGCCAGATGCAAGTTCTTACACCAAGAATTTGAAAGTGGCTTTCCCTCCTTGGGCTCAGAGACCAGGACAAAGGTACCTTGAAAAGCATACTTCTCCTTAACTTGATCTAAACATCTCCCTTGTTTTGAATTATGAAAATAAAAGTGAGGTAAGGATAACAGAGCAGAAGCTGCACTAAGCAGAAAGATACACAAGGATTTAGAAACCACTGAACATAAATACTGCATACTAATTGTTGATTCACTTCACTTATTTTAGTGAGGTGTATTTCAACCATCCACAAACAACTAGCATCCTAAGGCCTTTACACACACTTTTAAATATTCTACATTAAAACTTAGTTTATTTGCTTACACAAGCCTGAATTACAGCAGGCCTGATTTTGGTACCCAAAGAAATAACAGCAGCTGAAAAAAAGGTTTCCACTTTCTCTACCACACAGACAGTCGAACAAAAAGTTGTGTTTCCATGTGAAATACTACAGCTCTAGTAAATTTTGTGTTTGAAATGCACACAAAGTATATGTTTACTGGTGTCATAAACCAAAAGGGAGATTTTACTTTGTTAGGGAAAAGAACTCAACAGTAGCAGTGTATGTGCAACAGAGTTAGGTAAGTCATGGCCTCTCATGACTTATAATAAAATCAACCATTATCCCTTGAAGAAAGTAGACAGCTGGGAAGCTGAATTCTGCTCACTATAGCAAGTATATATTTAACTTCACTGAACTGCCTAGAGTTATATTGATGAATCCATCTGAAGAACTCAATTGGCTCTTCCTGTCTAGACTTGAGAATTAAATAAATATTACCTAATGCATGGTATTCAATACAACAAACCCAATCACATTTATACACACTTGCTGCAAGATGAAGCAAGCAAGCGATAACGCCTCTGCTCGCCATTTCAGATTGACATCTGTACTTTGTTTAGACTTCGTTACTCTGCCTGTTCCTTGCATTCAGCTGCTGTGATTGATACACTGATGGCAATTGAGGTCTTTCAGAGGCCTCATTCAGTTACAGGAACAATAGGTCAAGTAAGCAATTGAACTGCTTGCTGTTGCATCAGAACAGTTACTTGAAGACAGCTATGTGTTTATACAGGTCCAGGTGCCGTGTAATACCTAAGAGAAATATGCCCAGTCTACAAGTGAGACAATTTCCCCCTGCCTGGAGTCCGTGATTTCTCTGTAATTGCATCTATTTGCATAGTTTTAACTGACAAATGGCACTGCCATCAATTTTGGAAAGCAATTACTCACATACGTAGATGTTTAGAAGCAGTAGGATTGCAGAAAGCAGCAGACCATCCCAATGTTGGTCTCAGCTGTTCTGAGATACTTTACAGAAAACTTAGTGCACACCATAAATCGTAATTGGTCTTGGTAACACCTATGGTTACTTATTGTTATCAGTTGGGTAGAATAAGCCCAAAGTTGACACTAAGTCACCCTTTAATTTTTTCACACTGTTGATTTTACTTTACTGGGGTTACTGTTTAACCAAGGATAGAAAGACACAAAAAAGGAATGTAGAGGGGGAGCGATAGGTATTGTCAACTCATTCTGCTGTTGAGGTATTAGGATACTCACGCCCTCGATAAGAGCAATGCTTCCACAACAAGTAGAGGAGAGCTGACACAGCTCCTTATTACAGTCCTCTAAGTATTATCCAGAAGTAAGGAGTTCTTTTCAGTCGGTGTAAAATATCAATTTTGTGATGTAGTATCTTGAAGAGATCCATACTTTGAGTTTAAGCCCTTAGGACAATAACTAAGTGTCAAGACCTACATCATTAATCTGTAGGCTCCATCAGCAATTGTTTTAGGATTGCAGCTACAATTAACAACAACTGTGTTGGTGTTTGTGACTGCAAGTGAGCAGAGACACAGACAAACCTGTCTGCCATCTATATCCAGGCCTATACCAGACTTATTTTTAAAAATAGCATGGAGAAAGCAAACCTGCAAGAGTTTTTGCAATGCAAAGTACAGCATGTTGAATTATATTGGAGAAAGAGTAGGGAATGATGATTCAGACTTCCATTCTCTTTATTGCCAACAGATTTATATTTAAAATGCCAAGGTCCAAAAAAAAAAAAAAAGTAATAAATACTTCACTTTAGGCTGTAATAAATTAAAAAAAAAAATTAACAAGGAATGCACTTTGCCAGCCACAAGTGTGGGTATTTTTGAAAAAAAAGGAAAAAAACAGTATGGCCATAGTTCACAGTTAAGCAACCAGAAGCTGCTTGTTACAATTATCCCCAACAACGGAGCTCTCCCTTCCCTCCCTTTCCAGATCTGTATTCACAGTTTAACTCCATCAGAATTGCTCTCTTACAGAGCAAGCAGACACATTCTGCTCCGAGTTCAAGTCATATATATCTTTAACACACATGAAGCAAGGAAAACTATGATCCAAGGAACTCCTTGTCACAACATTTTAGTCCAACAGTAGGTTTAGGCTTCTAATAGATGTGTGCCCAGCACACTAGGACAGTCACGTTTTCGTACCACCACACATCCATCATCAACATACTAGTTGCTCCACCATCTCCACTGTAGATTCACAGTGAACAAGAGAGTCCATTTGGTTTAAACAGAGTCAGTTCCTTCAGTTACATCGCTGCAGCAGCATGTTCAGAGCATATTCCATTCTGTGTTTTAGTTCCAATGAACATCCAGAAACCAGAAGAGTTGTCAGACGAAACGTTGTGGATATCCTGTCTTCATTTATGTAGGTAAGGAGATATTCCTCACTCTGATTGCAAATTATGACTTTTGTGTGATCATGATAGAAGTTCACCTGTAAAAGAGAAATGAGGCGCTGTTTGTCTACTTTCTCCTCTCAGTTATTGCAATAAAACTAGCAAAGTCTCAAAAAAGTATTTTAAGACATTTCTTCTGGTGATACTACCACACTTACTTGAAACGTGCCATCATTGAAGAGCATCATTAATGCTTTATCAGATTTGAGCCACTGTAAGAGGTAAAGCCTGGGCCTGCGTACATCTGTTAGGCTGGGCAAGTCTCCTCCCTAGGAAAGGGAACAGACTATGTTAAGCACTCAGGTCACATTTAGTTTATTTTTACAGCTCAAGACCCTGAAGGTGCTGAACTTACATCCATGAGGTTCTCCTCCATATAGTGAGAGAAATACTTCAGTACAGTAACTTGGCTAATGAACTGTTCAGGAGCCTCTGTGGCTGTGAAGACAGAGCATTGGCCAAGCTCAGCATAGTAGTGCACTGTCCTGAAAGAGTAAAAAAGAAAGTAAGAAGGTTAGTGATGAAAAACAAATATTTCATGTTTAAACTGCCTTAGTGAATAGTTGGCTTTGTAAGGATTCTTACTTTTTGTCTGGAAGAAGGCTCATATGTGCCCCATTGTTGAAGAGGACACCAACAGTGTGATCTGACAGCTGGTACCCAAAGCCATACTTGTTGGAGTAGTCCACCCATTTTGTAACCCACTGGAAGGATGCTGTCAGCTGTTCTTTGGGATTGCTGTTTGCTTCTGGCATGTTCTCCAGACATCCTCTCAATACTCTTGCAACTGTATCAGCAACACTTCCCATGGTACTGTCTTCCAAACCTGAAAAGGAAGGATTATTAGACTGACAAGACCACATAGAGAGCAGATTTTCATTCCAAACTTTTCAGTTACCTATATTTTAAGAAATTTAGCCTTAGTGACTTTCTAATTTAAATTTTTCAAAAATACTGGCTTTTACAACATCAAGAATAAGAGGACTAAAGCAGATGTTTGTTTCAAGCTTTTAAGATATGAAAAAAATAAAGGTGGGATTCAGACTTAGAGATTACGTTTTGCTGCACTTACATTCACTGCTACTGCTGCAGCTTCCCAAAGTTCCTCTGACTATCATCCGAATGGAGTCTCCAATCTGCTTAGTTTCTGGCAATGCTCCCGGCTTCACCACTGTTGTGATAAGAGGCTGAATCTCCTAGAAGAGATGTCAGACATATAAACATCAAACACAACACAAGCCAAGGCTTATACACAAGTTTTGCATGGCTCTCCTGTTTCTCAACAAATGATAAATTCTAGGGAAACTGGTATTCATGTACAAAGAGTACAAAGTACAAAGAGCTGCTGCTAGACTGAGCTTAGAGCAGCACACCAGGTCTTTCCATTCTTTAGATCTTCAATTTGCATCTCACAGGCTATCATTCAGTTCTCTGCTCTCCTGCCCTGGCAAGGGAGCAGCTGTGTGCACGTCTGAAAACCAAATGGTATGAGATAGATTTCAGCAATTTATTCTTTTAAGAAGCCTTAGTTAATCATGAACTGAAGCCCTATATTTGGAATATTGAGAAATAGCACCTGGCAGACAAGTTAACGCACAGACAACAATGGAGTCTAGGCAGATACTATAATTACTCAAAAGCCAAAATTTATAGTCTCCCTACAAAGGCTACCATACTTTGGTGATGCTTGGTTAAGCCCTCTTAAAGCAACTGTGCTAATCATTTAAGCTTGATTATGCTGTGTGCAGCCCCAGTTCTGATATCCAAGTCAAATATAATTTAATTAAAGCTACTCCACCCAACTGTTACTGGATTTGAATTGAACTGCACTTGCATATACCTCATCTGTCTTGTGTTTGGGGGCCTGCTGGGTTATTGATGTCTTCTTCAAATCATGTCTGAGCTTGTAGATTTCTTCATCTTCTTTAGCTAGCCTGTCTGCAATACAGGAAAAAAACACTTAATTCTGAATCTGGAAGTGTTATTTAATTATAGAAAGCACAACAAGTTAGCTGCAGAAAACACATTGTCTCTCTCTCCAGCAGCTTCTTCTAAGCCTGCCATATCTCCCAGAGCAGTGATGACATTATATACAAATCACTTATGAGACCATATTTCAATAGACATTACAAACTAACAGATGACCAGTATAGATAGAGGTGCTGTAAGAAGCATCCACATACGTAACCTGGCATAGGTGGGCAGGCTATCATCTATATTTAACAAGAAAGAGGTCAAAACCAACCCAGGGAAGCTCTGAGACACAAATATAAGCGTCCTGCTGCTATCTTACAGATGTACACTAATATGACACTGAAGCAATGGACATAAGCAGACTGTAGCTAGGCTTGAAACTTACTATGTGTGTCGAAGTATCTGGCCTTATCCTTTTTACCCCCAAAGAGAGCAGCTGCTGCTTTTTTGAAGAAATTCTTCGCAGGACTTGACAAATGGAAATCAGGGACAGTGTGACAACAGCTTGCAGAAAGTCTATCAGGTGTAAAGCCCTGTGGAAATGCAAGACAAAAAGTTTTTAGATCACAAAGGGCATCTTTGTATGGATTTCTTTCAGCTACAACACTGAGAATAGACAGTACAAACCTGTAAGAAAAATTCATGTCGAATTATTTCATCTAAACTGGGCCGATCTTCAGGGTTTTTTGACAACATGCTAGCTATTAGGTGTTTTGCAGGTGCCAAGAGAGATGAAGGTAGGCTGTATCTTGCTTCCCTTATACATCTGTATGTTTCTTTAAGATTTGTAGTCTCAAATGGGGGTCTTCCCAACAGCATTGTGTACCTGTTTAAAGGCAAAGGAAAATTATTTTACTTTACACACATGCTGTACTTGTGTCTACAACTACAAAAAAAAGGCTTTGTCTATCTCCCAACACGAAGAATTTCTGCACTTGAACCACACATGCACAAAGGGCTGTAAATGAATGCAATACTGCATCCCCTTTGAACTCTCAAAAGCATAAACCAGTGATAGATATATTACATTTCAAAGGCAGTGAAGTACTTACATTACACAGCCTAAGGCCCATATATCAGATTCACAGCCATGCCCTTGTTTGTTGAGGACTTCTGGAGAGAGGTAATTTGGTGTGCCACATATTGTTCTGAAAAATGAAAGACACCACAGAGCTGGTTAGCATTTCAAATAGAAAGAGGAAAGAGCTGTTTTTCATGGGGCAGGTTTTCCTCTCAAGTTCAGACAAGAATTTGAGACACGTAAAGAGGAGCTGTAGGAGCTTTGATAGCATAGATGTTTTTTCATTTGGTCTTCATATACAGAGGAGCAGTAACCGGCTTTTGCTATGGAACACAATTTCTCATTTTCATATGAATTTGGTTTCATTTACTACAAGACTATACATTTTTGAAGCTCCTACCTCCTTCTGTGCTCCAGTGGCTCCAGCCTAGCTGCCAAGCCAAAGTCACCCAGTTTCAGTTCCATGTTCTCATTGATGAAGAAGTTACCTGGCAGACAAAGAAATTCCAGTTAGTCCATCTCTGGCAAGACAGGAATGCATTTACCACAGGTGCTGAGTCATACTTTGTTCAAAGCCAGAAGCTAGCCAAGATTTTTTTTTTTTTTAAATTAGGAATGTTTAATGTCATCCCTTAAGCACAATGAGTTTCCACTCTAAAGACAGACTAAGCTGATTCTACTAAACAAGGATATCGCCATACAAGGATAAAGTGGTACAACGCTGACAGGGCTTGAGGAGTGTGTTTTGAAGTTGGCAATCTGGAGAACTTACCTAGTTTAAGATCCCTGTGTAAGATTTCCTGTTCATGAAGATACTTTAGCCCTGACACAATTTGCCTGAGGTAGTATCGTACTTCTGGTTCTGTCAATACCTTCCTCGCTTTTAAGATGTGAGCCATTGACTGCAGAGGAAAAACAAAGGCAGAAATGTCACTGACCATTCATGCACAAGATTCACCTTAAGCAGAAGTAAATGAGTACATAGAGAAAAAACAACTAAAGCCACAAAAATACCTTTTACACATCACACATATAAATTAGTTGCAGATTCCAGGTAAGTAAATACTGGATTTCTCCCAGTTGATGCTCACCCTTCTACTGCAGTATTCCAGGAGAATGTAAATATTCTCTCTGTCTTCAAAGTAGTGGTAAAACTGCACAACGTGTCTGTGATTAAGCATTCTGTGCAGCTCAATCTCTTTATCAATCTGAAATGACAAGATATTGGGAAAGAAAATAGGTGTTGTTAG